>JANHGC010004086.1:111589-122190 GCA_027560395.1 Boaedon fuliginosus | reverse complement strand
GTCTCAATATGAGCTCCTAATAGTGTTCGGGCAGATTCAGCCTTCCCTTTCTTCCAGCAGCACTCTAGACATCTCCTCCACCGCTTCATCCCACGGAGCTCCAAAGTAAACCAAGGAAACTTCCGCGGTCTGCGAGCAGTGAGAGGTCTCAAAGGCACAACATGGTCCAGGGCCCTGGTGGCAGCCTTATTCCACGCGGCCACCAGGGACTCAGCCATGTTGTGGGTCAGGGAATCAGGAATCTCCCCAAGCTCCCTCTGGAACTCAATCGGGTCCATTAGGTGCCTGGGGTGGAACCACCTAGTCAGTCCCGCCTCCCTGCGGGGTGGGGCGGGCATCAGGAAATCCAATTTTAGTGGCATTTTTTATTTTATCTATCTATCTATCATCTATCTATCATCTATCATCTATTTATTAAATTTGCTTGCCACCTATTTTGCTGTCAGATAACTCTGGATGATTTACAATCCAATATTTTAACTTGGCTGTGAACATTAAATCCTTTAATGTTTAATTAAATTTCAGAATTCAGGGACGAGACTACTCTATTCACTTTTAATATTATCCCATTTACTTCTTTATGTGGCCGTGCCCACCTTTTTCTCGCCATCTTGTCATCTCTGTATGGAACCACTTGTCTATTTTTCTGCACACTTGTCTTATAGAATAAGTCAAGAAAAACTGACCATCTCTAATTCTAAGGCAAGTTTTGTATTTTTCCAGGAATGTAAGAATCTGCATAACATTGAATTAGAATTTTTGTTTAATTATTCTAATATTGAGTACTTCCAAATGACAGCATCTCCTCAAAAATTCAGCACTGGACATTTTATTTATTTATAATATTTATATAACTGCCCATTTCATGAGAACTAAGTGTGGGTGGTATACAATAATGAAATAAAACAGCAGTATAAAACAGTCATTATAAAAGTGATTATCATAAAAATATGGATAATCATTATTAAAAATTATTTTTTTTAAAAAATGGAGAGAGTAAAGATTACAACCACATATCACTCACAATAGGGCACCACCTTAAAATAATGCCAGTTATGCTCCTTCAATATTCCCTATCAGTCGCTTTCTCATTGCATTGTATGTAAAAGTAATTTTGTCATTGTTTTGTTGTTGCTTACTAAAATAAATTGCCCATTAAATAGAAAGACAAAGTATTGAAATAATGCATTAAAAAGTGTTGAGTTTGTATTACCTTAATCAAATAAACACAAAAGCATTCTTTGAAGAATGGGCTCAATTCTTCAATATAGTTTTTAGTGCTAAAATATGGCATATCATTTGCCTAAAATGGAAACAAACAAGGACCTTAATTGGTTTTGGGCAATTGGTCCACCTGTCAGAGTAATGGAAACCACTGAAAGTTTTATAATCTATAGAGGTCAGGAGTTGACATCTTCTCTGCCACTAAACTATAGTCTGTTCTGGCTTAAGTTGTAAGGTCACTGATAGTATCTCCCCCCCCCCCTCTTTTCTGCTGTAACTTGCTAATATAGCTTTAATATTCATTTTTGTTCAAGCTCTAATTTTCCCAAGTTGTCATGAATCAAATATGTTAATGTGTTGCAAATGGAAATTCAGCGAGGATTCCATTTACAAAGTGATTTCTGCCAGCTTTTTCCTTGGGGGAGGGTGGAGAGAACAATTGAGGATGTAATAGAGCATGCTCCCTAATAAAGAAATAACCATTTCATCTATAATTCAGTATGAGTCCACCTACTGGTATGTATTTAGGAAAAAAATTAACAAACAAATGCTGCCAAATCTAAATTAACCTAATCTTTAACATGGATTGTTCCATGGTTTATGTGCAGAAAATTGCATAATGCTAAATAGCTCCACCTGTGTCAGTGCCCTTCGGCATATGCTCTAGTGCCACTTCAGATATTTTACAATATATTTTCAAGTACATGACCTTGATATGCTTCCTATCCAATCTCTAGTAAAGTCAACTACTCTAAACAGGATTTGCAACTATTTTATTTACACTGTTAGAAAACAAAAGAGAGCATAGGAATATGACATAACTGTTGTTTTTCTTTTTGTACACATTGTGTCATTGCGCGAATGGAGTTGTTTCCAGGCATCACTTACATCAGTCCAATTCCTTAATTACATCACTACTTATTTTAATATCTTTTAACAATTAAAGTCAGCATTTTTCTCTATCACATATTATCATTCAGCATAATCTTGTTCTTTTATTTCATAATATAATAATAATAATAATAATAATAAATTTATTTTCTATAGTATTCTATGATGTTCTCAATTTTAAATTATCTCTATAGTTTTATACAAACATATACAAATGATAAGTATCTTAGTCCATCTTTATCTTGTATATTCGTCTTGTTACTATCCTTTTCTTAAACCAAGTTAATTAATTCCATTCCCATTATATTAATTCAATTATGTTAAATAAAACTTCATATTATGTTCATTCCATTTACATTCAGTTGTGTTGATAATGTTTTTTTGTAATTCAACCTTCATTGATTCCAAGAACCATTTCAATTTATCCAATTCACTATTATTATATTCTATATATGTATCAGATTGAGTTATTAAAATAATCCTTACTACCACAATTTATCAACTCAATTCAATCATTCATAATCATACTAATATTATTAAATTATATCATTTTAATTCATTCTTAAGTAAATTCACCGGGGTAGTTTTCAAATAGTTTTTAAATTTAATCTTGTTCATAATAACAATGCTAATAACTATATAATATTTCCATTCTACAAATTTATACTCTGATATAACCCCAAAAAATCAATTCCTGCCTTGCTTAACTATAGGCTAATTAAATGCTTAAAATGGCTACTACTAGCCATCATCCCTCCTTTTTTTTCTTGAAGTTATAGACTGCCTCTGTGTCCCCGCTCCTCTCCCAGGCTCTTTTCTTTGAGTTCCACGCTCGCCAATGTTCTCTTTGTTTAGTCTCCACATGCCTTCTCTCTGTCTCCTGTTGCCTGGTCCCCCCGCCATCCAACAATGTTCCAGTCTGTCTCTCCAGTCATTGAATTCTCCATGTTGTTTTCCCAGATTTTTTTTTTTCAGTTCTTAATTTGCTGGTTGGGCCATTCAACCATCTCCACCAACTCTCCTCTTTCTGCTTACTCATCTTCCATATAACCTGCCTCTTCCTCTTTTTCTCTCCCAATCAGCTGATCCATAGGTTCCACTAATCCATAGATTTTCTGATTTTCATTAAAAATATCCAAGATTTTGTGTCCCATTTGAGATATCATATCCAAATTTCCAATTATTTTTTCACAGCCAAGAAAAAGCACATTGCATAAACCGCTCATTTCCATTGTTTCCAGCAAGAAATCATCCATTTCAATCATTGTGGCTACTAAACAGCTGACAGACACCCTCCAATCCCACTCACAATATGCAGAGTCTTACTTTTCCATTCCAGCATCTGTTTAAGAGCCTGGGGGTCACCTTTTTTCATGCTCTCTCACTTGTTAATGTTACACCACTTTCAATTTTTGTTAAAATCCTTTTAGCACTGTCCTGGAGTTAGTATTAGGTTGGGAAAAATATTCTGTCTGTCCACAAACTCCTATTCTTTTCAATCTTCCTCTTGCAATGATCTTTGCCCAGGATGGTTCTGACTTTATGGCGGACATATTTTGCCGCTGCTTCACTCTGCCATTGGCTACGGGGATTCTCCCAGGTCAGGGAGGAGAGATACAACTTCCCTCAACCTACCTGGCAATTCCCCTTTGCTTCACCACCCCTACAAGTTTGCTCAGACTCCTCTAGGAGCCCTCTGGCCAGGAAGTCTGGAGACTGCAGAGGTTGTGGATCTCGTGTCCAGTCCTGCCGGAAGCCAAACCAGAAGTCGTGTGATCACTTTTTCTGACCTTCTGACTAGCAAAACCAATGGGGAAGCCACAGTCACTTAACAGTCATGTTATAACTTAACATATGCAGTGATTCACTTAACAACTGTGGCAAGCAAGGTTGTATAATGGGGCAAAATGCACTTAAAAAATGTCTTACTTAGCAACATAAAATTTGGTCTCAATTGGGGTCATAAAGTACTATAGAGTAACTGCAGGTAGAATTCTTCAGGAAAGATATGAAAATAATCCACTATAGATGACCAAATATAAGGAGTATAAGTTGGGGGGAAAAGGTTGAAGAATGATGACAAAATGAATAAGGGAAAATTAGACCAGGCTTTCACATAGACCTTTTGTGATTTACTTGCATTTATTTTGTGATGTTGTCATGTCATTCTTAAAAACAGATATCACATGGATCAGACTTATATCAGTTTGTTTATTGAAAGGACTTGAAAGGAAGGAATGTAATCCTTGATTTACAACTATTATAAAGTAACATGAAATTTTCTGTCTTAGATAATAATTTATTTGGAATACAGTTGATTGTAATTCATCAAGCACATTTTCTCCGGGGCATTATTGTGCAACACTTAAATCATTATATGGGCCAACTTAGTTCTTGTAAACAATCACATTGAAAATGATGTTAGCCAGAACCATGAAATTATAAGATTTCCATAATAGACACTACACTATATGTATCAGATCCTAATCTAGCTTTTGACTTTGAAAGGATTCTTTTTTAAATTTCATTTCCTGGCTTGAAATGGAACTAAATCAGTTATTGAATAATATCTGCACAGATCCTGGAAAGAGCAGCTTAACTTTTTTAGTTATTATTTACAAAATAATCTTGCAGCAGCAAGGAGACTCAAGTAGAAGAAACAATTTGCCCTATTTTAATATTCATCAGAGTGGTACCCAAGATTCGATGGCATTATATTAGATAAGGATAATGGGAGTTGTAATCTAATGCATCTAGAAAGCCTGATCTGAAGCAACCCCTGAAGATAAAAATGTTTCCAATCTCTAACTTTCAGTTTTTAAGATAAAAATGTTAGCTGTATTATGGATGATAATAATAAAGCTGAAGCAGAGCAGCTTACTTTAATTTTTATATTTATTTTTAAAAATCCCATAACCTCTTTCTGCAAATAATATTCAAAGCAACTAACATGTAAAATATTATGACAAGTAAAATACAATATATTGTAACATGTAAAAATAAATAACCACCAGCTAACTAAAAACATGCCAAATGAAAGAACAGAGCCAAATTCAAACATTATCCTGCTGAAATAAGACATAGTGAAAGCAAATTAAACTTGATGGTAAGCAGAACAAAATTAAATACTTCCATACTCAGTAGAATAGGAGAGATTTTTCTGGATAGTCAAATTAGGAGGGAAGGTTTAAGACACTTCTATCTAAGGGGGGAACAATCATAGAAAAGCCACTCACCATAACCATTTACCTTGCTGAGTATTAAACCCTGAAAAAAGCTTTTATACATATTCTAGATATTGGACAGGTCCATAAGAAAAGAAGCCAGGTTCAATACCAATCTCTTTTTTTAGTTGAGCTAAGGACTCACGAATGTAATGAAGCAATATAAAATACAAAATTAAGTATACCCAAATGTCTTTTCTACAAACAAGAACTCACAGAAAGACTGCAGCAAAATTCCTTTTTTCGTGCCAGCTAGAAAAGTATCTTTCCAGTTAGGTCTTCACTTAATTTCCCATTCTCACATTGTCCTCTCTTGCCTTTTTTTTCATGTGAGGAGGGTATAAGATTTAAAAACTGGAGATGCCTATCAAGAAAATTCCAGATGAGATGTCTTTTATCCACATGTCTCAACTCATTCTCCATTTTTGATAGTTATATACTGTTAACTACAGTGATAAGGTTCAGACAAATAACATACATTTTAGGCTAGCAGATGTATATACAACAAGGTCAGTACACAGTAAGTTTATTACAAGGCAATAATCTAGGTAAGTATAAGACTTATCAAAGGGTGATCAGGGCGTTTAAAAGCAAGCACATAATACAATATTGGGTGATACTGGTTAACGTGGAGTTTATATAAGATAAACTTATATAATTTTATGAGTCCATATCATGGTACTTCCTGGTCTTTTCTTCTAAATGAATACTACATGCATCATTAGGTTACTGTCATTTTAGATTAGCTGAAACTTTTCAAAGACCTTTTAAATCATGGTACTTCCTGGTCTTTTCTTCTACATGAATACTACATGCATCATTAGGTTACTGTCATTTTAGATTAGCTGAAACTTTTCAAAGACCTTTTAAATGTATTACCATACATAGGTAAAGGTAAAAATTTTCCCTGTCCAGTCATATCTGACTCCAGGGGGCAGCGCTCATCTCCAAGGGAGCCAACTTTGTCCAAAGACATTTCTGTGATCATGTGGCCAGCATGACTATGCATTGAGGTGCATGTAACACTGTCACCTTCTCCAAAGTACTACCTATTTATCTACTTGCATTTGCTTCCTTTCGAACTGCTAGGTAGGCAGGAGCTGGGCAAGGATGGGAGTTGCATGCCTTTAATAGTAGTATATATATAGTATATGTTACAGGAGAAATAGCAGTAGGTTCCATTTAAGAAGTTGCCTTTTGCTAAATCAGAAAATAGTGGTTCTTTTGGTTAAAAAGATAATCTATATCAGGGTGGTCAATGTATAGTCCTCTGGAGTCTGAACATTGCTGAATTAAATTTACACAGGCTCAGACAACCTAAGCAGTTGAGAACCAGCTAAGCCTGTTAAGAACATAAAAAAAATATGAAAAATAAGACTGGATTATGTCAAACACCCATAGTACCAGTATCTTGGTTTAGTAGCAACTGGAGAACCATATATTATCTATCCCTGGTCTACAGTGACAGCAGAGGTTTCCCAGAGGTTTAAAGATTCATTTTTCTCCAGGCTAATTTAGGGATGTCACAAACTGAAGGTAGGATTATTCACATGAAAATATGTACTCTAATTTGAAACATCATCTCAGGAAATGAACTGAGTCTTATATTAAATAGTCTTCTGTTTGCCCCAAATCCAAATTTTCATTTGCCAAAACCTTTGCCATTGTAGCTGAAGGAAGCCAGGATCAAACATAACAGTATGAGCATAGTGGCTCTGTTGACTGATAGAGATCAAGGGAGGGACTCCATTTGTTTTCCATGCAGACATGAAATAACATGGAATCAGGTTCACTTCTGCTTAGGAGCCCTGCGAATCACATTAAGGTATAGGTTCACATGGCTACTTCCCTTTCTCTGTACAGTGTCTACTTATAATGGAGTGTCTGCAGGTCTCCTTCTGTAATTGATTTAGCAATGCTTTCTTCATTTTACTTAATCATGTTTCCACTGTCAGAGATTATGCACATAAAGTTTAGTGTAATTTAATAGTGCACATATGTGGGTAGTGGATATGAGGTAGTGGATATGAGGATGTTCTGTCTGTCTTTGTTTTTTATTAAAGATTTTGTTTGTGTGTGATGACCCAAGGTTGCTCTTTGTGTATATGAAAGTTTAATTGCATGAAGAGCTGATAGCCAAGGCCCTTCTAATTAATGCATGGAGAATGGTGCAAACCAGAGCTCAAAAGATGAAAGCCTGGCATTTGACTGATTTAACTAAATCACACATTCAAGCATTGCATTGCTTTAAGGACAAAACCCTTGCCAACTCCTTTCACAGTCTTTGAGAATTATTCGCTTTTCTTCAGCGGGATCTTATAAGCGCCTCAGTGGACTTTCATGTTTAAAGTCCTTTTCATTTATTTCATGTTTTCAGATGTTATTAAAACTCTCAAACTTCCAGGCTGACAGTTTGCACATTAGAAAAAGGGAAAAGGGAAGAACTAAATCTTTCTGCCTCTGGGATCTCCTACAGATATTCCAGAGTGCTGTGAAATATGCTCTGGTATTCACCAAGAGGGTGTTTTGGTGGGGAAAGTCATTCAGGCAGACATGCACAATAACTTTGAATTTTATAGCATCATCTGGCAATCTCCTGCTGCACTGTTTCCTCCAAAACAATCTCAATTGCAGAATATGGAATTTTCCATATACTCTGCCAACTAACTCATCATGTTTAATTGAATAACCGTCTGAGACAGAAAGATTGGATTGGGCATTACAAGATTTTTTTTATTCCAGAAATTCAGCTATTAAATCTACCCATTATCATTGAACCTACCAAGAGCTTATCAAGTAGGCTAATTTCTAAATGTTGGATTAAAAAGTGAAGACTGTGACTTCTGTGGTCTTGCTCACTGGATACTTGCAGACCAACTAGCTTGATCCCATTGCTCACTGGGTAGGAAGGAACTGAAGAACTATGGGGACTTCGATAGCCAGAGGTAGAGTTCAGGGTGACCGAGGAGAAGGGAAAAGCCTTGGGAGACCCGAGGCAGATGATCTTGGAAAAATGCTAAGTCTCTCTCCACTCCCACCCCTGAAGTATTCTATGTTTTGCTGAACAACCGATGTGTTCATTTAATGGCTGCATCAGGGAAAACAGAGGGTGGGGGTCATTAAGTAACATCACTTCACTTAACAACTGTCATTACTTGCAGACTCCATTACAGTTGTAAGTCAGGGACTCCTTATAAGGAACAATAATGGGGCAATAGGCCCCTGAGTATTCCAGGATTTATGCTAATTTACATCTTCCTTATTTTTTAAAAAAATGTGTGCATAGATTATGTATTATGCAATCTCATGTTGTTAATCTTTTAAAACACATTACTCTTTTCTTCAACAAATCAGTATTTTTTTCTTCAGGCAAACTTGTTTAATATCAAGGAGCAAAACCAAATTCAGTATGCCTCTTTTGCCATACAACTATTAAAACCAAAGTATAAAATAATTCTGCTGCACTTCTAGACATGAAGTAATCTTCTTATGTTTCTATTCAAGATAATTTGAAATCATATCAGAAAGCTTTATTCCCTAATCTTAAATCTATGGAATCATAGGAAATTGTAGACACTTATTAGTATTCGAAGATTGCTATTTAGTTCATCTTCTTTATTGCCACATCAAAAGTCCAGAAATAGCATCAACATAGAGACGGACTTGAATGCTGCTGGTTAATACATGACTTTTTGCAAGATTGGGTTATAAAATGCCTGTGCATCTCCTGCATATTTGAATATATGTCATCAGTAGAGGGCGTGGCGTGGCCAATGCTGGAGTGAATGGACAGAATATTGCAGAGGTCTGCAGGCTTCATCCAAATCCTCTTGCCAGGAGGTTCAAAAAGAACCTAATCAGAACCTGAAAGGATAGGAAAGAAAGAAGAAAGTGCCGGCAAGATGTGGGGGAGACGCAATCCTCCAAGAAGGTCTGGCTTGCTTCATTTTGGCAAGAAAGATTTGACAGTATCAGCAAAATATTGAGATAGAACAAGTTAAAAGAAATTTAATATATTTAAACAGGGAATTTTACGAAAATAATAATAAAAATTCTAGAATGTTGGCTAGAGCTACCCAAGCTAAAAAAGCCAAAAGCCTGATTGGAGTAATAAAGAATGATAAGGGGGAAAGATGTAATATGATGAGAGAAAAATTGCTGATATTTCAAAAATTCTTTGAAATATTATATACAGGAAATTATATAAATATGAATGAAAGTCAGGCATATATAGAAAATAATTTAAATTGTAAAATTCAAGAATATGATAAAGAAATAATGGAATCTCAAATTGAGAAAAAGGAAATAGTGGAAGTTATTTATAAATTGAAAATAGGTAAGGCACCAGGGTTAAATGGATTAGGAGTAGAATATTATAAAATTTTTAAAGGACTATTGGTGCCGAAGATTAAGATAATGTTTAATAAAATAATGGAAGGGGAAAATATTGTGAGTTCCTGGAAGCAATCTTTGATAACACTGATAGTGAATCCAGGTAAAGACTACACAAACCCAGGATCATATAGACCAATATCCCTTATTAATCAGGGTGCTAAGATTTTTACAGCAATATTTGGAAATAGATTAAATATATTCATAGAGAAATATATTAAAAATGACCAGTGTGGTTTTATAAGAGGTTGACAAATGTCAGACGTACTCAGAAGATTATTAAACATAGGATATTATATAAGGAATCAAAAACTAAAGGCAGGTATACTAGCATTAAATGTATTTAAGGATTTTGATTGTGTAGAATGGTGTACATTGAAAATATTAATAGAGAAGTTAGGCTTTGGAAAAAAAATCAGAAAAGTGATAGATTAATTATAATTATACTCAGAGAATAAAGTGAGTATAGTTATAAACGATGGTGTCACACAGACAATAACCTTAAGCCAAGGAACGAGACAGGGTTGCCCTTTATCCCCAGTCTTATTTGCACTATTGATGGAGGTTTTGGCAAATGCAATTAGGAAAGATCCACTGATTGAAGGAATTGGCATACGGAAGAAAACCAAAATAAATTTATTTGAGGACAACACATTAACATTCCAAGACTCCATAGTCACTATAGAGAGGATATATTTACATCTGAATAAATTCGGGAAATATAGTGGATTACAAATAAACTGGGAAAAATAAGAAATGATGTTATATAACCATAGCAAAGAAGAAGTGGAAGTATTGAAAGGAAAATATAAATTAAAAATAGTAGAAAGCATTAAATATTTAGGTATTGACATCCCAAAAAACATTCAA
>JANHGC010004086.1:15998-40832 GCA_027560395.1 Boaedon fuliginosus | reverse complement strand
TCTATCTATCTATCTATCTATCTATCTATCTATCTATCTATCTATCTATCTATTAGATTTATATCCCGCCTCTCTTCCCCAATCAGGGGAATTCGAGGTGGCGAACAACAAAGTAAAACATACCAAAATCAAAAATACACACACATATCAACCAACCATACAAACAGATCTCAAGTTCGTAATCTCAGTTCCATATTTTTCATTCCATATATTTAAGAGCTGCCTTTCTTTTCAGGCAAGTTTTCATAGAAATTAATCTTAATTTTACAAAGTAGGCTTATTAATTACCACTGCAGTTTTGCAAAACATTGTTTGGTCATTGGTACCATCTCTGCATTCTGCAACATATAGTCTAAATAGTATCCATACCTTTTAAACCTGTTAAGAATATTCAAAATTTTGAAGGAACAACACTCAGTTTACCTTAGAATTCGCATCTCACATGGCATCTGCCAAAACTCTCTGTATAAATGGGGTATAATATCCTCCCCACAGTGTGACTGCGGGGACCCATTCAAATTGTAGATCACAAAGTTACATATGTAAGGGCATATACCAGACCAGTATCCGATTTTTTAAAATATAAATGATAACTGTGCTTCAATAGTTAGATGGCCTAGACATTGGTATTCAAACATAGATCTTCTTAACATATATTTCATTGTGTTTTACCAATCTAGGTAAAATGTTAATATATATTGCTAGCAAGGAGACAAATAAGCAAGGGCTTTTCTATTTTGTTTTCTTCTTCAGTAATTTATTATATATTATGTCCAGCTATTTATTGATCATAGATACTCATTGTCAGCATAATTGAGAGAGAAATAAAATAGTTTATTTTCAAGGAAGTAGAGCTTTTTATGGAAATCGGTCATAATAGCAGCACAAAAAGGATTGGGAGGTTTGTGTTTGCCTCTTCCTTTGTCTTAGGGGGGGAGTGACATCCTACCAAAAAAGGTAGCCTATGATTTATAACCAAAATATGAGTGTCTTATTGCAGTAATGCATCATGTCACCCATTTCCTTTGGAGAAATCAATCACATTTAAAAACATTGACCTCCTTCAGTTTTCTTTTTCCAGTATTTGACATATAGAATCCAATTTGTGGACTTCTGGCTGTAGGAAACATACATCATTCAGTGAAATTTTTGCAAATTTGTATAAATCATTCTAAATTATGTCTCTAAAATGGAACATTTTGACAACAAGAAAAAAAAAATACTAGCCAGCTGAATTTGTCAATTCCCCTAAGCATATTTAATCAAATTGAAGCCTGTTTCTTGAAGAAAAAGAAATTGTGGCTTGATAAAATAGTACCTAGCTAAGTGACAATACAGCAGTGGCTAATTTACATTTTCTTCCTCTGGTGACTTACTGTACTTGTGCACTTCAAAGGCCAAAAAGCTTTAAAATGTCCACATGTCATTGATTACAAAATCATTTTCCATTCCCCTGTATAATTTCATACAATTTTCCTCTAGGATGCAGTAGAAGAGTGCAACCAGGAAGCTTTGCTACACTACCATTATGCAAATGAAATTCACCAAGCTCATATTTCAGAGTTTAATCTTGAAATGGGGAGGGAAAAAAATACTAACATTAGCTTCTTAGCTAAAATTGCACACAAAATTTACCAGAGAGCTCCAAGTTTAGAATTTAGAGGGGATGAAAATTATCATAACCAATCCCACAATGTTATAAATCACACAATGGAAATGTTATGGTAGATTAAAGAATACATTTTTTTTAGGATTTTGAGATGGGGTTTTTTGGACCCATGTTAAAATACAAGTAAAATACGCTTTTTTGCATTCTTTCTTTCAAACACATTCAATACCACATGTTGCTGCACTCCTACTATCTACTCTGAATGATTCAACCAATGGTTTCCTGAGTACTTCCAGTTTCAGGGTTTTGGCAATCTTCTTATAGCCTAGTCCATCTTTATGTAGAGCAACAATTCATTTTTTCAGATCCTCAGAGAGTTCATTGCCATGAGGTGCCATGTTGAACTTCCAGTGACCAGTATGAGAGAGAGAGCAATAACAAATTTAACACACCTGCTCCCCCTTCATACCTGAGACCTTGTAATACTTAACGAGTCACATGACAGCAGGGAGGGAAAACAGCTACTTGGGCCCCATTTGGACATTATCACTTAGGGGTCACTTTTGTTGCCAGCAGTTTAGACATTAATGGCCATATGTTGTGTTACTTTCAGGGGACAACACATTTACACTGTTAATACAAGCTGTGTACTCACTACTTTATATTATAGCCAAGTGTCATTTCTTCAGTGTTGTCATATGAAAAGGTATACTTAAATATTTACAAAATGTGAGGGGGTGTACTCACTTATGTGATACACTGTAATATACTACAAAGCTCTCATACTTTTCTCTTTTGGGTAAACAAGGTATTAATGATATAAGAAAAAGCAATGCAAACAGCTAAAGTTGACCAACAACATTTATATTAGATCTCAGGATCTTTCAGTTATAATGGTAATCACATTGCTATAAAATATCTATGAATCACTTGAAAACCAATGTAGTATTTGCAACTGGTTTCCCCTTGATCAAAAAATTAAAAAAAGTTAGATCCTTCTGATCCAATAGAGACTTCCATTGGGAAAAAAATACTGCATCTCTTTTTCATCCTTTCTGAAAGTTCGTGAATTTTACATTGCTCATCCAGATTTAGGAATACCTTTCAGAAGTGCTAAGATGAAGAAAAACCAAACCTTTCTCTTTTCAGAAACTGAGGCCAGGTTTTCTTCTTAGCAGGGCTATCAATATGCAACTTCCCAGTGAAGTGCTGCATCTGCCTTTTACCCAAGTTGTTACTCCAGCTTTAAAAACACGTCTTTTTCAGTTGCCTTTAAATAATGTCTAATTGTGTAGTATCAATTTGTTTGAATTTTTAAAAACTTAAATTGCTTTTTAATCTACTTGGACAGCTTTTATTTTAATTTGCTTGACTTGGCATTCAAGACCCAGAGATTTTGCTTTAGCTATCTAGTAACTAATATTCCTCTGCTAGCGATTGTGGTACAAAAAGTATATAATGCTATGCAGAGGCAACATTATTCTTTAATAAGTTACTATTGCACTTTAATCTGAGTTCTTTTGTACTGCCTTGAAGCCTGGCTTGGCCGGGCTGGTAGAGATTACAGCACAGAATTTGTTCTTTACAATGCCAGGCAAAGCAGTTAAAACAATGGCAAGGATCTATTAAGGCCTTCTAAGAAATTACTCTTAGAATGTCTGGCAAATGTAGTCTTCCAGGAGCTGCATCTACATGTGGTTATGACTATAAATTTGAAAAAGCTTCAAACGTTTTTGTAAAAGAGACTCCATAATTGAAGGAACATTCAACACTGAAGAGAAATTACCATCAGTCTGGAGTTGAGGGAGAACCTGTGCCTATATTAGTGAAAGAAAATGCTGGAGGCTTGATATAGATTCGTGGTGGTGAACCTATGACATGCATGCCTGAGGCCTCCTTGCAGGCCCGTGAGCTGTTGCCCCACTCACATGCGCACACAGCTCCCATGAGTTGGGCTTTAAAGAAGGCCCTCTTACCCACCCTGGCCCTATACCTTTCTTCCCTCTTCTGAAGCACAGCTGATCGGCGTAGCATGTAGATGCAGTTTTTCAGCTCTGGGAAGATGGCTTGTGAATGGGGGGCATGTGCACATGCGCAGGGGTCGCATGTGCAAGGGGTGGGCGCACGCATGCACTTTTGGCATGTGAACAAGAAAAGGTTTGCCACCACTGATATAGGCAAAGCTTTCTGGGGTTTCATTTGCATTGCCTCATTACTGCTCAGCCCCATGATAAATTGCATGTTATGGATACAGATAGAGTTTCTTGCATCTTCCAATGAATTTGGAAGGAATAAAGAAATAGCATACCATTTCAAGAAGAAATTGAAATCAAATTATTGTGATGGGGAGATGCCAAATTGATTCGACAAAAGTAGGAAGAGGGAAACGGAATTCCTCTTTTATAAAGAAGGAATGTAGTAAAGAAGAATGTAAATGTTATTTCTGTGGTTTGAATGGTTTGGAGCAGATTTTTTCTCTGCAGTCTCAGAAAATAGTTTTGTTAATGAACACAAGATGGCAGCATTGAAGTATGACACACTGTCCTCATTATCTGCCCTGGTTTTTTCTTTCTTTTTTAATATGGAGAATAGATAAATTAATGACAGAGTTAATCTTGGCCATTCTAGTAGAATGCAGAACATGTAATTACTCTCTCAAGGAGTGGGCTGAGAGAGTGAAGTTTGTAACATGAATTGCTATATAATTTCTCTTTTCTGCTGTATAACTGCATTCTTTTACTTAAGTGTGAACAGGTGACCCAAAGATAAAACTGTCTAAATACAATATAGCAACCAATCACAAAATTTTATTTTCTTTTTGGCATTTTGCAGTGAACGATGTTTGGGGAAAGCTGTGGATGTCTTGAATTTTTTCAGTATTGCTAAAAATTTGAAATGATAATTATATATTACTTCCTCTTCAAAGCACAACTTTTTAAAATTAATTAAAATTTACAACTATTTTATTTTTTAATTTATTATTCAGAATTTTATTCAAAGACTTGACTGCTCAAAAATAGGAAAACTAATGTAATCATAAATAAATAGGGGAACTAGGAAGGGTCCCTCCTGACATGGTTTTCATATATCTGTTCCTTCAATGGGTTGAGATGTCTCTTATTTAACCATTGCCCTGACTGCGGCTCTTCCTGTCTTTCAAGGATATTCCTGTAGACCATTAGACATACAGAGGTTAAAAGTCTTCTAGATTTTTGATAGCATCTCCAGTATGACGTGGGGTTGCAATATATTACCAGTTACCATTCAACAGACTGAATAATCTGACACACACACACACACGAAAAAAAAAAATCATTTTTTGGTATCTCTGTCCTGTCCCCGGACTTGAAGCCTGACCACCGTCTTAAGATACCTACTCAAACCAGGGCACACTAATTGATTCCAATCTATTGTTTCAAAGTATGGAGGCCAAGCCATTATTCAATGCCTCTGACTCCAAGGAGGACCACTTCAGAAGGGTATGAAACTGTCTTATTTTAATAGTGGTCCCTCCCATAACAAGGTATCTATAATTTCCTGAATCCAGGGAATCGTCCCCCATCCTGTCCCTTTCCAGAAGGAATGGGGCAAGCCTGCAGCCTGCAGGTAATCAACATCATCGTAGAGAACTCATTATCCACTTAATTCAGAAGTAATACAAAGGAATCTGGGTAATATAGTAATTATGTACCTTAGTCACCTCATAAGACTACTGGGTATCTTGATATCTCTTCTGGAATAAGAAATGTCTAGTTGATTCCTGTAGTTTAAATTATATATTCTTAAACTTCTGTTACTTATAGGTAGACTCATATTGTACATTTAGTTTAGGTATTTTTTGTAAATCTGAATTAGTAGAATTACCAGTTCCTTATAGCTAGTTCAGTAAACCAATGACTTAGTTTGATGCATTTTTTCCCTTCTTTTCTCTTGGTCATTCTTTTCTCCAAAATTTATTGTCAGTTTAACATTTTGTCAAAGCTTGAAACAGAGTGAGCTAGTTAACTCCTATGGGCAAAAAGTAGTATATCCTTCCAACATTTTAGTAATGGATTCTATTGTGTGTATTGGCTGAGCAATAATGCCATTACTGAAATGTTAAGCTTAATCCACATAAAAATGCACATTTTTCTGGCAGCTGAAGATTCCAAGTGTAAATATGTATGCTGATGAATCCAATTTAATAGAATATATTTACTCTTTTTTGCTTTGTTTTGCTTTTATTATTTAACAGATCTGCAATTAAAGCTTTGCGTCCTGGAGGATATCTGGTTTATTCTACATGTACTCTTTCTAAGGCAGAGAATAATGATGTCATAAATCACATCCTTGATTCCTGTAGCAATGTTTTGCCAGTGGATTTGCACACCCTAGTCACTCCAGTATCCAAGGAATTCAGTTTTGCTGCCAATGTCCAACAGCATGAACTTTTAGTACTTCCAGAAAGAGGGAAAGCATGGGGACCAATGTATATATCTAAATTAAAGAAAATATGATTCATGAAATGCTTGTGTAGTTCTTGTGAATCATAATGACAGTGTTTGACAAGAGTAATGAACATTACTATCAATTTTAATCTTTGTATTTTCTTTTTGAACTAAACTACTTAAAATGTCAAAGGGACATGGTGGCTCAGTGGCTAAGATGCTGAGCTTTGTCGATCAGAAAGGTCAGCAGTTCGGTGGTTCAAATCCCTAGTACCGCGTAACTGAGTGAGCTCCCATTACTTGTCCCAGCTTCTGCCAACCTGGCAGTTCAAAAGCATGTAAAAAATGCAAGTAGAAAAATAGGGACCACCTTTGGTGGGAAAGTAACAGCGTTCTGTGCACCTTTGGCATTTAGTCATGCCAGCTACATGACCACGGAGACATCTTTGGACAGCGCTGGCTCTTCAGCTTTGAAATGGAGATGAGCACCACCCCGTAGAGCTGAAAACAACTAGCACGTATGTGCGAAGGGAACCTTTACCTTTACTTAAAATATTGGATAAATTGCATGATTCATGTAGAGATTTCTATTAAACGCTATAGTCATATTGCAGCAATAACTTCTATATACAAAAATTGGAACTATTTCCCATAATGGTATAGATCTGTCGCTTCCCAAGAAAAACTGGTACAGTTTAAAATGGCACAAAACAAAACTATTCTGAAGTTAATTTCAGTTTCTAGCTATTGGAAGTAACTCTTAAAATTTTCTCCTGTGTTTTATTCTCAATGGTTAGATGGAATATTCAGAGAAAAGTTCTGAATGATAATCTGTCTTGAATGTATAATGGATTATGTTGAAAAACACTGATTTCAAATTAAACCACATTCAGTGTTTAGTATGTAGGTTCTTCCTGATAGCCGGAGGGAAAGCAAACAGTACTTTAAACCACTATGTGTTGCCCTTCCAGCCTAAAGAAAGAAACCACTCAACCTCCATTTTATCTTCAAGACCTGTCCAGACAATTGAAAACATGCATTGGCTGTTTGTCTTGTGAATTTGCAGCTCGTGTTCCATTTCTTTAGTTTTTTTTATCATTTACAGTATGTATGTTGTAATGGAAAGAGATAATTTAAGATAGAAAACTAGACAATTGTAGATAGATCTGGAAAATGGACAATTTCAGATAGATCATTTAACCACCATTATTTATCAACAGTTAATAATGTGTAACCACCTGATATAATCAAATACTTTTATTTTACATATGAGAACATATGCCAACTTTTCTAGTTTCTAGAGCACATGCCAACTTTTCTAGTTTCTCAGGTTGCATGCCACTAAGCTAGCTTCTCTAACCAAATAATTATATATGGCAATTCAACATTCCTGCATATAGTATCAAATCGTTTATTTTTAAAAATCAGGAAAAACAGTTAATACACAAATGAATAAATAAATGCCCCTTTCATAATGAAGCTATTCTAGCTAAAAGCAAAATCATTCTGAGCCAGCAGGTTCTTTCTGCAAGTGAGTGGTTTTGCCGCTGAAAATCACAGATTATATTGAAACAACCATAATTGGTGCTACCACTGCTACTGCCAGAATGTACAATAGGGAACCTCTATTGCAAGAATCTTTCAAGAGCTGGTGATCGCCAGCAAATGTACTTTGGTTTGCATCCTTGGAGATAAATGTAGTATATCTAGCAGTGACAAAGCAAGTTCAAATCTAGGATGAGGAATAGCTATATTCAACACAGTATTGCAAGGGCATTTCTATATAACTACCACTAATTACTGAAGTTACCAAACTGAACAAATAATTTATTCAAAATCATGTTAGCTTTTTTTCTGAACAACTGCAGACTTCTTTCCAAAATGGACTGTTGTATAGGAAATGTATAGCCAGTCGCTTTTTACACAAAACTATATTTTTCTCTATACTGTGTTACATTGTGTATACCATATTGTGATACATTTGTTTGTAACTTAATTCTTAAAAAGTATTCTTTCAAATAGAGATCTGTTTGGATATATAAAAGGAAATTAAGTCATTCATAAACTTTTGGTGAGTGCTAAGAAAGTTTCAGAAATAGTAGCTATGGAATTCATTCTTTCAAGAACAGTACGGTAGCCTTTGTATGCTTACACTAACTGCTTGTGTATTCGTTTGTTTTGTTTCCGTTCTTCTGAAATAACACAAAAAAGTCCATAGTCAAAGTATTCATAGCCAACATCTTCTAGTGAAATAAAATTCAAGGAGACTTATATTAATAGCAGTAAGACATAACATCATAGCAAAGTGAAGTACATTTATTTAAACAATTGAATCGGTTTAGATAATTCAAAGGGCAAGGAATTGAAGATGGTGATAGCAGACTTTGAATAAAGTCTCTCAAGAAAAGATCCAGCATCATGAGTAGCTTCCAGAATGTGAGAAGGAATGCATCAAACCTTAATTCTAAGACAAAAGTATTTCAAAATATTCCAAACCTGGAATAACAAAAGAGAAGCAGCACCTGGCCATCATTCTCTTTATAAAAATGGTATAGAACAAAAAACAGCCTAAGAAAATGTACTGAGTGGATTGATTCAGGTAGAAAATTGTCCTGTAGGTAACTAGGCATCCAAAGATAAAAGAATTTATAGCTCAACACCAATTCTTGTTTATGCATTGAGCACAAAAAAATAGCTTCAGTAATATTTTTATCCAAGCAATATATTCTATAAATGAAGGAAAGAAATATTTGTATAGTTAAATTCTTTCTGGCATATAACCTAAAATATTGATAGTGAATGGAAGCATAATTGTTACGTATATTTATTTTTTTTTCAAATTAATATCACATCTTCATTTAAAATGAAGTCAGGTATATTTTCTGATTCTATGTTATTAACCCACACTTTAACATTTTAACTTCCTGTTCTGAATCCAATGTTGGGCTCAAAAATATGCCATATCTCCAACTGGGTAAAAAAATGTAATGAAACTTTTTGCTTTATGTGCATTGGTGTAAGCCAGGGGTGTCCATTTTTTGCTTTATGTGCATTGGTGTAAGTCAGGGGTGTCCAAACCTTTTGCAAGGAGGGCCAGATTTGGTGATGTGGAAATGTGTGGGGGCCGACTGTTCAGCCTGACATTCTTTGAACCATTAAAATTAAATGCAAATGAACTATTTTATGGATAGTGCGGTGAAGGAAAAAACACATGCCAGCAGGAAGAAGAGGCTGCAGTCCACTCAAAATTTGAAAAAGGGCTGCAATTCGCCCCCGGGCCGGACTTTGGACATGCCTGGTGTAAGCAAAGAAGGATCATTGTTTGATTCTGTTATAATGTACCTTTTAGGTTAATCTGGAGTTGAGAAAGAAAGTTATTAGCAAATCCTACCTTCAATTTATCTTCTTTCAGTCCTTATAAAAACAAACAAACATAATTTAAACTTCCATGGTAATTTACAGAGTAGATGACAGTATGAAATACTCATTGACTCATGTTGTACCAAACAGGTACTATATGCTTAGATCAATAGGGGTGCAATTTGAAATCCAGCTCTTCCAAATCTTTGGTGCTGATCCTAAAAAGTGAGAGGATTACAATTTTCATTTTGATTTATTTGTACCTCCGAAGCGTGGCCACTGATTTTCAAAACAAGGTGTCAAGAAAAGTTTGGAGGACCATAAAAAACTTGGGCTGAATGTACTGAATGAAAATTGCCCATCTGTAATGCAAAAGACTGGTTCTCTTGTTTCCAGCTGAGAATCCTTCAGCCGAGTGCCATTGCACATTTTAATAATTCCCTCAGCCTTTGAAATACTGAAAATTATCAGCAAGTTTCTCTTATTGGTCTCTCTCTTTCTCTATGTCTGTCTGTCTGTCTATCTACCCTGTTTCTCAGAAAACATGACCCACCCTAATAATAAGCCCAACCCTAATTTTTTGGGGGTTGGCTTAATATTACCCCTACCTCAAAAAGAAGCCCAGGGACTTTTTGTGGCCTTTATGTGCCCAGGATGCCTGCAGGATCCATGGCTTCTGAGTATGACAGTGCGTTCTCCCTCAGAAAAAGTAAGACCCTCCTCAAAAATAACCGCAAGTATTTATTTTCAAGTCTAAAAGAAAATAAGACTCAGTCTTATTGTCTGAGAAACACTCTATCTAATCTAATCCTACTGTATGTATCTTCTATAATATGGAATAAATAAAAACAAGGTATAAATACCTTGCAACTTCTGAAGCATTTAAAAGACATATTTCCGCAACCTTGATTAGCTTTCTGAAAACCTTGAGGGTGCAATATAGTCTCAGGCACCAGCATAGGTTTAATAATGGGACAAATTGTTCCATTTAAATAATTTGATTGGTAGGAAGTGTATTTTGTCAGAATAGGCCTACATAGAAGTAAATCCTGCTCAGTAGTACTTATTTCCAAAGACCTATGGCTAAAGTTGCAGGATTATTTCAGTAATATTTTTAATAGCTTATATTACTTCAAGTTATTTTCAGCTACCAATGTTTGATCCATGTCTTGAAATACATATATTCCTGGTTGTTTGCTACACTTTCCGGTAGTAAATACTGATGGAATATTTTTCTGCAATGTTGCCCAACTGAATTTTTAACTTGAAGTCATTCCAAATACTGTATTACATGCAGTATTGGGGAGATTACTTGTGTTATCTGTTTTCAGATTGTCATCTGAATCTATTAATAAGCATCTTCTTTTATATGATTTTTCTTCAGGTTTCAAGGACAGTTGTCTAAATTTTATCACTCAGAATCAATTTAAGCACATAGGAAAGCTGCCTTCTGTTATGTTGGGCTGACTGGCAACAGCTCTCTGGGGCTTCTTATCCTGAACTAAAGATGACAAAAATTGAAGCTGAGATCTTTTGATGCAAAGTGTGCTCTCTATAACTGAGCTATAGTCATTTTACCTAAAGTAAGTGTAAAAGAAAGCTGTCAGATGGTTTTTATATCTTTTAAGAAATAACAATGTGACAGCCAAGCTGGGCGCATTTGCATGTTGTAGGTGCTATTAGAAAATGGTTGCTATGGTTGGCATGGCATGACACAAAATTTTACCAGAGAGCTAGAATACTATCTTCTTGCTGTCTAGATTTCCTTGGCAGGCAGTTACACTTTAAAACAAAGACTTGGGTTGTACTCTTCTGCTTTCCTAACTTCAGTCAGGGCTACCTATGGAGTCTGCATATACCAGAAGCATTCTTGGAATAAAGCTAATGTTATAGTCTAGGCTTTGGAATATGTATGTTCCCACTTGCTTATTTTAAAAATACAGTGAAATGTGACAGAAAGTTTGGGAACATTAAAGTTTTTGTCTTCATATTTATTGATTCCCATAGGCACCAGGCCTACAGTCCCTAATTCACCATATAACAAATTCTCAATTTTCTTTAAATTAGTATATTAATACAATCTGGCTAAAAAAAGAAGAAAGAAAGAAAAAGAAAATAAAATCAGAAGTTTCCTGGGCTGTAAGTCTAGACTAGGAAACCATAAAAATGAAATTATCACAGTAAAAAATATTTATCATAGTATTGTTCAGAAAATACATACATAAACATAAATGCATAAAGTCCAAGTGAGATTTCATATGTTTCATCATCATCATTTTAGCCATTGTCTATCCACTGCAGGATGAAGAGCTCTTCCACATGTTTCCAACCAATACAATCCTCAGCTTTCTTTTGCCAATTGGACCCACAATACTTGCTGATGTCATTGATCCATCTTGTTTTCATCTTTTTATTGTGTACTAAAAGGGTAAAAAAAGAGATAGGGTCAAGAATGAATATGTTAGGGTAATAAACATGGATTTAATGCAATATAAAGTGACCAATATGAAAAAAGTATGTTGAGTCAGTGTGGTCATATAAAGGACGTATTTATTAATTTATAGAACTAAATGGTTGCTTATCTTACAATAATTCTCACAGCAGCTAATAAAACAAAAGATAAAACAGTAATGCCACACTACACAAAGAATTGTCACACTTACTACCAGTGTTGTAACATCCATCAAATCCACACTTGCTGGGCTAACTCACATCCTAATCCAAGGGGGAAGAGCCAAGTCTTCAATAAAAAACTGAAGTGCAGAACAATTATATGAAGAAAGAAAAAAATTAATGAAAGGGAGAGGATTGGTAGAGCGAATGAAATCAAAATGAGAAATAAAATAAACACTGTGTGATATATTGTTGTGATGTAAAAGCAAGGACAGGGAGATGGTGAATGGAGGAGTTGTGGTGCAGTAATTAGAATAAAGTATTATAGTCTAATTCTACTCAAATCAGGAATTGGATCCTGACTCAGACTACCATCCTTCTGAGGTCAGTAAAATGAGGAAACCTGATTGTTGGGGATAATATGCTGACATGGTAAACTGCCCAGAGTGTGCTATAAAGCACTATAGGTGGTATATAAGTCTACATCTTATTGCTATTGCTATGCTATTGGTTTATACCAGTTTTAGCTACGTTTCCTTCGTTTCATATTTTCAAAATAATTGACTTTCCATTTATTGTTTATCCGTCCATAACGATATTCACTGTAAAAAATAAAAGTTTGATGGATATATATACATGGCTTTAACTACTATTATGGATGCTACTAATACATTTGTCATCTGGGAGGATTAGATGCTATGACTGGCTTTTGGGAATTATACATTAAAAATAGGTGAAAAAAATCTGGTCACGCTGTGGCTCATTGCAACTCATCAAAGCATTCCTGACAGCTAGCCTAGTAGCCAACCTAATATCCCATATCTTACTTGCAGCAGGGCTACTCAAGTTTCTGACAGCACCCTACTGTTAAATATAAATGCAAGTAAATATGAAATTTATTTTCTTGTTCAGTAATCAGGTTATCAAACTGAGATGGCAAGCATCGGAATGACACGCTCATTTCTCTCACCTTTCAAAGTACAGGGTGCCTCCCATACTTAATACTGACTGGAGATAATTTTGCATAAGCTCTTTCATTACAGTCGAGAGACATCTGTCAAAAACAGCCTTCCAGCCTGCCTGTTGAGTTCTTGGGGGATGGGGGAGGATAATACAGTGGGCATCATACACACCTACAGTCACACATTACAGAGCCACATACAGTGTTCCAGAAACCCCACAGTTCCGAGTGTCCTATTCAGGGATGGGTTTCTCCTGGTTCGCTTTGTGGACGCGCTTCCGATTCGGCTGTCAAAAGTGCGCTGCGTGGGATCGCTTTTAAAATCTTCATGGTATTCTGAAAATACTCTGATCCAACAGCTGCACAGCTGTTAAATCCAATGAGAAATGCAAACACGCAAACTGCATCACAGCCTTCTTATTAGCATGCAGCAAAGAGAGAAAATAATTATAGATTTATTCAGAACATATGATTTAATTAGGTATTTATTATTAATATTTGATAAATATTTGATCTTAAATACTGAATGCTGGTTCAGTATTCCATAAATAACTGATAGTATTCAAGACCACCAACATTTCTAAATTGAAAATTCATAACTAGAAGAAAGATCCAAAAACAAACCAGGATTATTGCTGGCCCCAAGAAGAGAAACAGTGAACCTGGCTATAGGGCAGCTTTCGTGCTGAATGTGGTCATAGAAGTAGGAGCTTTATTTTAGACTTAGTTGAGTTATCCTATTCAAGGGGCAGTCACATATGTATAGCTGGCAAGCAGAAATTATATCAAACTTTCCTACCTAAAACATCCTAGTTGTACAGTCCCCATAATTATTAACAGTTTGCATAATGGTGGGAATGATGGTGTATCATCTGGGAGCCATTGCTTGGAAAGGACTGATTTAGTGTGATGGAAGATAGCTAGAGATGCACTCTTCCTATTAAATATTTGCTTAATTTGATATAAACCTAATTTACTATCTCAACAGACAGTAATTACAAACAATTCTATCCAATCAATTAAGATACTTTCACAAATTAGGAGGATGAAAACCAATTTAAGAAAGGTATTGCCAATAATATACTGACGATGTATGATGAGAGTTCACAGCAGCAGGGGCACAACTTGATCTGGATCAATGATTTGGTTTATACCGTATCAGTATCAGTTGACACCAGGAAAACGACTAAAATATTTACCTTTACATCAGATTAAATCTATAATTAGACATATTTAATTAGATGGTCACAATTAGTGTTTTCATCTTCTATTAGCAACTTAAGGAATTCATCCCTCACAAGAAAGGGAAGGAAGGAAAGAAGAAAGGAAGGAAAGGAAGGAAGGAAAAGAAGAAAGAAAGAAAAAAAGAAAGAAAAAGGAAGGAAGGAAGGAAAGAAAGAAAAAGAAAGAAAGAAAGAAAGAAAGAAAAAGAAAGAAAGAAAGAAAGAAAAAGAAAAGAAAAGAAAAAATATATGCAATCTACCCTGGTGATGAAGTCAGGCTATTTTAGCTATGTACTTATCCATTTAAAATGAATGAAGATAAAATATTTCTATTGATTAAATAGCAATAGCATTTAGACTTACGTACTGCTTCACAGTACTTTACAGCCCTCTCTACTGGTTTACAGAATCAGCCTATTGCCCCCAACAATTTGGGCCCTCATTTTACCGACCTCAGAAGGATGGAAAGCTGAGTAAACCTTGAGCCTGATGAGATTCGAACTGCTAAGTTGCAGGCAGCCGGCAGTCAGCAGAAGTGGCCTGGAGCTTTGCATTCTAACCACTGCACCACCACAGCTCTTAAATAGAAGATATATAGCAAATATAGCAAAAGAAAGCTTAGGACCGTATTGGTTGGAAACATGCAGAAGAGACCTTCATCCTGCATGGATAGGCAATGGCTAGGATGATGCTGATGATATAAAATATAAGCATGCAAAGTATTGTTTTTTAAAAAACAAAAAACCCTGACACATGACCTACTTCATTTATCCGTTCTACTTCTTTAGTAATATTCTTCAAATAATAGTTCCCAGCAAACTTCATTTCAAGCAAAAGGAATCAATCAGAAAAAGTATCTATGAAACAAACTGTAACTACATAAATGGAAGAATAATTCACTTAGTTCCCAAAATGTTTCTTTCCATATAAAGAACCATATAGTTTTATATGCATATGTACCAGACCATTATGTGCTGTCCCAGGCTCGTAACAAACTCTCCAAGCCAGCTCTTAAAGACAAACTTTCCTTTTTATTTATGAAATACATGAATAGTCCTTCTCAATGATTGTTTCAACGAACATGCCAAGTTATTTGGGAAAGCTGCCAAGTCTAGAGATAAACTTCACACACACACAAGCTTGAATCCAAAGTAAGAAATAATAATCCGAAATAATTGCAGAGACACCTTTACACAAGAAGCAAGATTCAAGAAATAACCACATGAGACTTGATCCGAATTCAAACAAGTTGTTCTCTGAAAATGCCACTCCCCGTTCGCACTTCTTTATGCCTCAGGGGAGTGGTCATTCACCCATCATCTGTGGCCTGACTTCTCTGTCCGCCCCTTTTCCTCCTCTGTTCTCGCCTACTCATTTGCCTGCGCCTGCAAGCGCTAATGAGTAGCTCCCTTTCTTCAGCTTCGCTGCTATCAAATGTGGAGGACGGCCCAATCTCCGACAGCATTTTCTTCCCTTATTTCCAAACTTGGCCTAGGTTCCTCCCCAACTGACTCCTCAGAGTCAGAATTGGCTGTCAGCTCTGTTGAACGCACGTGAGCCACAAAACATTATATTTAATTTGCTTTAAGCAAACTCCATCATTTAATTTGATTTAGTGTCAAGATGAGGCTATATTTTCTACAGATGGAGTATATTCAGGGAAGTATTTTATGTGATGCTTTACATTTTGCTTAGCTTTTTTCTCCCATACTGAAATTAAAAGGTAGACACTATGTTGAATGCCTCAAACCATTTCTTTTGGTGCTTGCTGGTACTGTATATTAAAAAGGTTACTATTGTAAGGTGACTGTCAAACACAGAAGCTAAAAGAACAGTTCTAAAGAACAGGTTATGAAATAGCAGAATAAACAGTGCTGATATCCAGGGTGGTTTCTACCCACCATATTTTCAATCACACAACTAATAAGAGCTTTTTTATGTTGGGGAATATGGGAAACAAAGCAAAAATTTCTAAGAAGTCTATTGAGACCCCAGGGCAGAGTTTTTCTTAAGTCAAAATTCAAATGACTGTTCATAACAGCCTTGCTGCAAAAAACAAGTTTTCTTTTCATGCCATACAAATTGAATTATTAAGCATGATTTTAAAACAAAATACCATTGCAATTGAAAAAGGCTTTACCAATCCACATTTTTAAGCAACGGTATTTTGCGAACAGCATTTCATTCTAATTTTCAAGCGTACATCAAAATATTTTGATTTATTTATTTTTTCAATTATGCAGATACTTCAATATTTCCTTTCTCAATTGTTTGTTTAGATGTCAGTTGTATGCTAAGGAGTGCATTTATAGGGCAAACATTGCCTTTTTTGCTTTGACTTCTAAAAATGGCAAGTGTTATATAAGACCTTGAACATATTTGTAAAATATCATATTTTTTTCTCTGTACATGCACAATTTAAGTAAAATTGATTTAAAAAACTTTTTACACATTAGCCTTTTGAAGGAGAAGTGAACCGCAGCTTCACCAGTGACATTTTTCATTTCTAGACAATATTAATTTTAAATTTAAAAGTATCAGGAAACTATAGTGGTAGATGAATAGTATAATTTCACCAGCACAGTGTTCAGATATAATGGGTTTCATATTCCATACTGGTTGGAAATTCTGTGACTTGGATGAACATATATACAAGGCACAAATTTGGGGATACTAGCAATATAGTACATTATTGAGATGTATATACATGTAAATGTATATATACAGTTCATGTATTATGATATTCTCACAACAAAACTAACATTATCCTTGCTATAGTCAAAAATGGAATTAAAAGCAAAGGCCAGAATTTCATATTTTCATCAAAAAAAAAAAAAAAGAATCAGGGTTAAAAATTAAGGCGATTAGCTGGGGGGAAAGACTAGGTCATTTGTTTTTTTTTCCTTTTTTTTTTTTTGGAGAAATTTTTATTGATTTTTTAAAAAAGTTACAGAATTGTAAAAATAAAAATAAAAAAGAACACATAGTCTCCCCGTATCGTGCAAACCAGATTACATTGGTAAAATTCATCACATTTTATAAAATAAGTTTAGAAAACAAGCCTTGTCAATACTTTATGACTATGTAGTTAATTCCTACCCCCCCTTAATCTCCCTCTTTTTTTTTTTATACATATGTTTTCTTAATAGGCAAGTTCTTGGACACCGTTTTTTGTAGAAAAGTAATTTTATAATAGACTTATGTTTTGTTTGGCCAACTAGATTTTGAAATATTTACATTTGATTGATACTTTTATTTTCAGGTACCCATGCCATATAAACACTTCCATATAATTTAGCATGCCTTTATACTTTGTAACAGACGCTACTGCCTGACAGCACAAATGATATTGAGTGTAATTACTGTAGTAAAATCAATTGTAATTTTAATAGCTTTCTATCCAGATGATTAGCAGTTGATGAATATCTTGCTTATAAAGCAAGGAGAGGCAACGTTACCATACAGTATGTTATGACCAATGGTGAAGATTGCTGAGAGTTGTAATCCAGGAACAGCTAGAGTGCCATACTTGCTTATTCTTGTTTTAAACTACAGTATGGAACCTCAGAGAAAAGGTGGTAATTTGATGTACAGTTATGGACACAGGTCTCTTCTTATCTCTCATAAGCTCTTGGGGGAAACCTTTAAAGGATTACAAAATGGCAGCAAGATTTCATGACTTTTTTTTGAATTCCCATATTTTGATATTTTTGAGAGGTAACAGACTTTTTTGTGCTTTTTCTTTTAAAAGATTTTACTTCAGCTTGAGCTGGTCAATGAGAGATTTTGGTGAGTTTGGTTAATGCTTTAGAATCTAAATGTATTACACTACCAACTTCTGGTTATTTTTATGTAAGAAAAATGTCCAGTATAAAACTTTTATTTTGGAGATGCTTCACCTGCTTTTGGTGAAGACAGCTTGAAATAATGTTTGAATTAACAAGGAACAAAAATGCAAATACTACTTTTATGAAGACTGGAGAAATGGTTTGTGAATTAAAATGGTGTGAAAATAATAGTGCTGCTTGAGGAAGGTAAATCCATCTTTGTGTTCTTTTTATTCCAAGAGCTTTCCATTCTTGCAATGTTTTAAAAACTCATTTTAATGCCTTACAAACTTATTTGATCAAGTAAGAGAATGGCACATTCAATAGACAGTGGGCTGCAGCCAGATTTACTTAATATATACTTATTAAAACAGATACCATTTAATTCTAGTTTAGTGACCTATTCTAAATATTCCTAATTTGAAATTCAATGCATAAACTGCTTTAGATTTACCTTCAGTTTTTTAAAAAACGATTTTTATAGATGAAAATGCTGATACAACTTACTTTGTTTCAGTATGAAGAAAGGCACAAGATATAGGAAAAATTGTGATTAGGAGATGTCCTTCTGAAAATGGAGGTATATTAACAACTACTTTTTGTGTTAAGAATAATATGTTTTGTCTTTTGTTGTTTGTTGTTTTGAATGTGTCAGATAAGGAAAATAGAAGAAAAGAGATGCAAGAAAGTTAAATGCTCATATTACTAGCCAAGGAAATGAACTGAACCATTGCTCTAGTTAGAACAAGAATTCTGGTATAAATTGATGAGTTAATTGAATCCTGCCACATCCCAATAGTTTTTCACATGCAGCCACGTTTTCCAATTAGGAAAAAATTTTCAAGCAAGTGATCTGTCACACACATTGTGAAATGATTTCTGCATATAAGAGGACTATGCTACATGTTCCTCTTCCTGTTTAAAATGGTTCAGTAACTTAGATAATTATTACCACCTCTCCATCTTGAGTTAGTTAGGAATACATAAAAAAGGTTCTAGAACAGGGGTATCAAACTCAATTTCATTGAGGGCTGTATCAAGGTTGTGTTTGACCTGAGGGGGCCAGGGTGGGCATGGCCAGCATGACATCACTCATGTTGTGGGCACCTGTGGTAGTCCAAGCACTCTGCCAGCAAAAAAGGAGCTGGGCGGGGGGGCACGCACAGCCCTCACAAACTCCTTTTTTGGCTGGGATGGCCTCCTGCAACCCTCTGCCAGTGAAAACGGAGCTCAGGAGGGACATGCACAGTTCATTTTTGCTGGCAGAAGCACTGCAGGGTGGTCCTTCGCTATTTCCACATCTAAGTACCCTGCAGGCCAAATCCAGCCCCCGGACTTTGAGTTTGACACCCCTATTCAAGAATCTCTTGCTATGATGGTTGCAGCAATTCCATTTTGCAGCAGGTTGTGTCCTATGAAGTAAGAGCTGCCTCAAAGGTAGTTTATACCTGGATCTTCTGCCAGAACATGCATGTTGTAGGACTATTCAACTTCCTTTAGAAACTTCAGTTTTGAGGAACACACAAACGCACAGGCCGTTCAGACTTCAATTTGCTTTGTGAACTAGCTGGTTCTATCCAAATGAAGTGGTGACGGATCACCCTTTGTGATATAATTATAATCTCTGACAGGCTGACAGTGGAATACTCATTTGAAGAAAAAATACATTTAACATTCGGGTGCTGGTGGCAAGGACAAAAAGTTGCAGTAAGTGATGTAGTGATGCAAAGTGAGAAAGCTGTGTCATGCATGTGGTCGGGGCCTGGATTTTATGATTTCCCTTTATCTTGTGGGGAAACAATTTCTTTTTAAAAGACATTGCATGTATTTTAGAAGGTACACTTCAACTTTTGTGCATTTCTGATGCAAAATGCGGGAAGCTGTGCAGCTTATTTTGGACACTTGTGGCTGAAGAGAGCTCAAAGGCAATATAGAGGTTTGGGGGCATATGTGGTGAAGAAGGACTGCTTTTATCTGTCCCTGATATAAGTACAGATTGAAATTAATTAAGATGCATTTAACTGTGGTTATATTGTGGTCTCACTGTTTTCCTCCTTTTTAAAACTATTCTGCCTGCAGTACTATGCTATGTTAGATTTTCCTCGTGAACTTATACCTCAAATATATCCAATGGTGTCTAATATATATATTTTCTTTGTAATAATGACCTTTTTATGAAATCCTACAAAATGAGGAGCTCTACTTGGTTATGTATGCTATCTCTTTTTAATTTGTGCGCTATATCTCCGAAATAAATGTGGAAACATACTCCACATATTTCCACTAGGGAAGTCCAAGATCTGTACTACATATCAACTGTTGTTTATTCAAAGTCACCTTGATAGCTATGGTTGTCAGGTGAGAAACTTCAGGTCCACAAGAGAAGGTTCAGTTAAACTGATTTATTGGTGAGCATGCTTATGCATTGGAATCTACTCAACTAATGGTTGGGGTTAGATAAAGGTCAACAGAATTCAAGGGAGGTTGGCCTTAATTTGGTTGTTGCTACGAAGGGTTTCTAGATTGATCCCATTTTAACTCGCCGCCTTGAGTTCCCCCGTGAGGGGTGAAGAGAGGCGGGGTATAAATTTGATAAAATAAAAATAAAATAAAAAATAAATAACTCTGCCCCAGGTTCTGCCAGTCCTTCTACTATAATGGTGAAGGTCAGAAGATGGAACGTCAAAATTATTTGAGGTGCATTATTTGCTAATATGGCATATTTAACAGGAAATGGACAAAGAACATAGAAACTATCAAATTAGGACTGGAAGAAGTATTTATTGAATGCTGCATTTTAATGAAAATAAACATACTATGTGTGAAAAATTATCACAGGCAAGCTGATATTTTGCTTTTTATATTAATATAGGTGAATATTTTATTTATTTATTTTTAAATGCTAAGCATATGATGTTTTAATTCTGTTGCATAAAAACTGGAGAATGCCTTCTATTTTTCAAATTAATTATAATGAAATTGCTTTTCCTGAACCATGAGCAGCCTGTGTGATTCAAATAATCATTTTTTATCCTGGATTGATTCTATATACACAATTTACGAATGTATCAGGGATTTCTGTAAGGGATAGTGGTGGTGGGAATCTTATATAAAACCAATGGATCTTTAATTATGTAACCCTGTGTTATTGTGGAATTAAAAAAAAAAGATGAACACTTTTTATAATTTGAGATATTTCAGAAGACTCTGTTATCAGACAGATAGGATCGCAGTCTCAAAGTGTTATTATGTTGATTCATATGAATGTACATCCTGTAAAAATGATATGTGAATAAACTTATAAATATTTGTAATCCTATGTTAAAGGGAAACTTGAAAAGAATGATGCTAAAGGGAATCTTTCATAATGGGAATCTTTTCACTGAATATATAAACAGATTGTTTATTATTTTTCTCCTGTGTGCTTGTGTGAAAGGGAAGGACAGAGAATGTTGTATAATTTAGAGGTATATTTACATATAATATAAATGCTTCTATAAAGAGCTGCACAAAGTGGATTGATCTTTCAATACCACAGAATCAAAGGAACACATTGAACAAGAGAGATACAAGAAGTGGGATACAAAAAATGGGAAGATTATTACAAATACAAGGTAATACTAATTTTCCCAAGATACTCCAAGAATTATGATTTTCAAAAGGTATTCATCAAAATATTTGAAAATTCCATTAAAGTCTTCAAATATACTTCCATGAAAAGGATACAATGTCAATTGCTCTCTCCAAGACTAGATTATACTTGTTTTATACAGAACATATCTTATTCACATTATTCAAACTACAAACAAAACTCTGAATAGCTAGGTGGCAGCAAATAATTAATAGTTTTCTGTTTGTTTTGCCTGCCAGCTAGTGGTTAGATTTTCAGCCCAATTCTGGCAACCATCAATCCCACTCTTCCCAAAGTCATGGGAAGAACTTTTAGAAAGAAATCTAAATTCATTTTTTTTTAAAAAATGATTCTTTGTAAGTAACATACTACAGTGAGGTAGAATCAGCCAAGTGGCTTCAGAATACTATTTTTCTATTCTATTCAATAGTGGCTTTCAAATTTTCTAATATTAGGTACCCCTTCCCATTCAAGGATCTCTGAACAGTGCTAAAATGCATACTATCTATGAATACTCTAACATACTTAGGTAGCAAAATGAAAGGTCACCAAGTTGTCAACACAATACTTTATTTTTCACACCAAGAGGATGCTTGATCATCCAAATGTCCTGGACTGCTCTTGGATTTTTCCTCCTGGTTTCATGTAATATGAGAGTGGATAGTTAGAAACATAGCTAATAATTCCCCTCAGAAATAGCAGCTGTGGGAGAGGTGTTTGGCCACCATGACTGAAAATATCAAGAAGCTTCCAAGATACCTCAGAATTTCTAGGAACACTGAAAATCAGCATTTAAAAATAATGACTTAGCTTAACTAGGACTGGGCAATTGGTTTCTCTCACTGTAAAGTCCCTTGGCTTTCTCAGTTTGCCAGGATTTTTTTTTAGTTTCAAAATATCTGTGAACTGAATATATCATACACATTCATCTGTTTCAGGAATCAGATCAAAACATGGTAGAATGTCTCTCCTAATTATTTGTCTGAAAATTCACCAGAGCATACAATTGACAAATGGACTGAAGTTTTGGCATGGTCACTGGGAGTGTTTTTAACCAGATAATAATCTTTTGATTAATATTTACAGATTCTGAAAACAGGTGATTTCCTGAGGGAATGTAATAATGAGAATGGTTCTTTTGATTCAGACTTGAAGATGAATACCATCTCATATAAATAATCTAAAAATAGCTTCTGAATTAAGTTAAAGTGACAAAGAGGATTAACTAGACTGCCACAAGCAATTCATATTCTTTTATTTGAATCAGATTCTATTTATAATTCATATTTGAAATCCTGGGTTACTTAATCAAAGATGCTTAAATGTTTAATACTTTCAATCTTGTAAAATAGATACAATCCAGAAAAATAATATTTATTTATTTGGTAAACCTTATTTTGCCATAAAAAGTACAGAGGCTCCCTTGACTTGGGCTTAACCATGGCAACAATAGGAAATGGATTGTAATTACCTTGTCTCAGGATGCCTCCTAAATTTCCAGTCAGATCAATAGCTCTTGAATTTTCTTTCAGTCTCCTGTTCATGAAGTAATGTAGTCAGACTGTCCTTAGACTTTTTAAAGACCTTCCAAGATTGGTAGGTGCTTCCATCAGGTGTAAAACATAAATGAAAAATGTTTTATTAAATAATAAAAACTAATAATGAATAAATCTTTGTTAATATTCAGCAAAATCTTCTTTAAAACCAAAGTCATGTGAAAAAAATAGCATTTTTCTATTGCTAGAGCAAAGCACTAGATATGGAAGAACATAAAGCCATGGACAATACTTGTTCTTGACAATAATGGCACAGTGGAAGAAAAATGCCTTGTCAGACCTGCCTTAGCTTGAGCCTCTAGTTAAGGATGATCCTTAACTTCATTTGACGAGAAATGTATAGTTTACTAGAAGTCAAGTGAATTACAGTAGTGCAAAGCAAGAACTGAAATTCACATGCTGAAATCCCAAATTCTAACTTTTCCCACCTAGAGTTGCTTCTCATCTTTGCCCCCCACCCCTGTTCAATCAAATTCAAACAATATATTTTTAGTACAGTCATTTCAGGCATAGCTTTGGTATGCAACTATGTTCCATTCCCAGCCATCTGAACTTCAAGCTCTCTGGGAGAGGTGAAGGGAGCTTTCATTTCCCATGAAGCCTCCCTCCTCCCATCTCCTTGTGCCCCCTCCCTTGTGTTCATGGCAGCTGATACTGAATGGAAGAAAGAGCAAGTCTGAGGTGGCAGCTGACAGACCTCTTCTAAAAATCTTAAACCTGGTTATGCTTCTTAGTAACAATTGTCTTTCAAATAGTTTGCACTTAAACAATACAGGTTTTTATAATCATGACTAGTACTTTGAATTATATCTGAAAACTGAGCCAGTGAAGCTGATTTTTTTTAAAGGAAGTTTTATGTTTCCAATAACTACCTCAGTTAATAGTGAGACCGCAGCAATCTGGACCAGAATATATCTAAATATATTGAAAACCCTTGGATCACTCATGTTTGTTTTCTTTCAGTGAAATTATGGGGCAACCTGATCTAATGAAAAATATGTACAATCAGATTCCCAGATATCTTTTTTTTTTAAAATGTACAGTTATTTGGAACTGTACTAATTGTACAGTTATTTGGAACTAATTCTAATTAACCTTCAACAAAAAAAGTGATAAATATGAACAATCTGCCCTTGTTGTAAGTGGTAAATATGGATGGCAAATCAGATCTAATTTGGTGAAAAGAGAGTACCCAGGGTAGAAACTAGGAGATGTGAATTTGTGAATTCTAGTCCTGCCTAAAGCATGAACTCAGGTGAGTGACCTTGGGCCAGTTGCTTTCTGTCAGCCCTAGCAAGAAAGCAATGGCAAAGCTTTTTTGAAAATCTTGCCAATAAATCTGCAAGGACTTGTCCAGGAAATCACCAGGAAGGTACACACAACAAATAACAAAACGTGATAAAGAACTAAATTAACATGGTAGCTATAGATATTCTGTGTAAGCCTATCACATTGGTGTAAAAAAATAAAGAGGAGCTTAAATAATGAGCCATTTTGTTGTTAGTTGCAAAGTCATGTCTGACCCATCGCGATCCCATGGACAATGTTCCTCCAGGCCTTCCTGTCCTCTACCATCCCCCGTAGCCCATTTAAGCTCACACTGACTACTTCAGTGACTCCATCCAGC
>JANHGC010004084.1:39076-52499 GCA_027560395.1 Boaedon fuliginosus | reverse complement strand
GGTATAAATCCAATAAATAAATAAATAAATAAATAAATAAATAAATAAATAAATAAATAAATAAATAAATAAATAACTAACTAACTAACTAACTAACTAACTAACTAACTAACTAACTAACTAACTAACTAACTAACTAACTACTAAGAAATCAAGAAAGGCCAGGACAGATCTACATCCTGAGCCAGGTTCTAGATTATCTACTTCATCTAGTGATTTCCAAAGCTGAGCTCAATGGTATTCCCTAAAAAAAGAAAGTTGGAGAGTAGACAAAAGTTATTTACTATTAGCACAAGGATGGCCTCTTGAAAAGGATGCTCACCACTGCCATTTTCAAGGTAAGAGGCATCATCAATGCATAAAATCACCCACATATAGTTCCCTGGGGGGGTTAATCTACTTTAATCATCCTGGAGGATCTCCAGGAGACATGTGGCAGAACTCACAGCAGCAAGGACCATGTCTATTTCCTTAAGATCAACTGGTTCAGGATTTTCCCTAGGATATGCCTAAGAAATTTCCATAGCTGGCGTCCAATTCAGAGTTTAGCCAAGAAAATTTGTTTGACAGTAGTCTAGAATAATGCTCACAACAGCATTGCAGGGGCTCCCCAATCCCTCCTTATCCAAAAGGGACCTGATCATTTGGAACAGGGCTGTTGGCCGGCTATCTGTTGATAAAATAAGAGTGGAGGTGTAAACTCATCACCAGAAGTTGTTCTGATAAAGGCACTTACCTGGGCATGGTCGATTTAGTTCTTTGTCTTTCTTCAATGATGCTCTAGGTACTTCCTGCACTGTTTCATCTCTTGGAGCTCCTCTGTTGATCATGTGATTCTGCAGAGTCCACAATCACAGAGAATCCATACAAATGGAAATCTGATTCAAGATTCTGAATTGTAAGCTGTGCTAGAGTCTTGGCTGAATCATGCACCAGTGGTTTGGGAATAACTCCAAGCTCCTCTGAAACTCTACTGGGTTCATCAGTTTTTTCTGCCTTGTGGAAGAGAGGGCTATAAAGAACTCCAGAGTTGAGAAGGAGTGGGCTATTATTGACAAGGTATTAATATTAATTTAGCCAAACCAAGTTCCCACTGTCACTGCTCTAAGGCAAAAAACAGATGCTCTCCCCTCCAAGAGTCAGGCCATCAGTAATCTGGATCAGGGCAATTGTGGCTATGAACTACTAGTAGCTAATCACGCCAGCTACAGTAAGACCATTTATGTTCCACACACTATCTTGAATGTCCAAAATGTGGCCAGAATCACTGAACCCAGCCACTGCACTTCCACCATGAAAGTGGTGAAAACAAACAATTCTTATCTACATTGAATCTGCTTGTTTGGTAAGAACAAGAAGAGCGGGATTGCTATGGGAATTGGGTCTTCAAGGATGTCAACCTTGAACCCTTTCAGTGATGGAAATAGTTTATTGCCAAATAACTAGGTCATCCGTTCTGCAGTACAACCAAAAATATGGCTCTTCCAAAAGTTATTTGGGAACGAGTGAGATCATGCTAACCTGAAAGGGCACATTGTGATAGAGTCACCTTATAGGGCAGATGGGTGGCATAAAAATTAATGAATAAAATAAATGCAATTTGAAGCTTAATGGCATTGATGACCTATACTATATTTGATTAGCTGTGCCTAGTTCAACAGGTGTGGCTCTTTACTTATAGTAATCCATCCACTATTGGAACACATTTTATAAGGGTTGAAGATGGCTCAGATTTCAGGTAGTCGAAAATGCATCAATGGGGTTTTTATCTAGCCCACATAAGATTAGTTATAAAAGGACATTAGTCATAAAAGAATTGAACTGCTTGCCTATACGTTGTTGGTTGGAGATCGTGAAATAATTTATTGTATTGCATTTGGTGTTCTTTTTGCTTAAAGATAAAGATTCCCCTCGCACATACGTGCTAGTCGGTTCTCAACTCTAGGGAGCAGTGCTCATCTCCGTTTCAACGCTGAAGAGCCAGTGCTGTCCAAAGACGTCTCTGTGGTCATGTGGCCGGCATGACTATACACTAAAGATACATGGAATGCTGTTCCCTCCCACCAAAGGTGGTCCCTATTTTTGTACTGCTAGGTTGGCAGAAGCTGGGACAAGTAACAGGAGCTCACTCCGTTACACAGCTCTAGGGATTTGAACCGCCAAACTCTCAGCCTTTCTGATCGACAAGCTCAGCATCTTTCCCACTGAGCCACCACATCCCTTCTTTTTGCTTACGAGGAGCTTATTTGAGTACTCATTCAAGCATTAAGATCTACTGGCAGGGTCTATGCTACTCAGCATCCAAAGATACATGGGACAGAAGAGGACGTTTTGCTTAGCTTTCTGGTTTTAGAAGGCTCTTGGAGATGCTGATATGATCTGTCTTTGAGGCCAGCTATATGTATAACTGTCTTATTACTCTTGGGTTTAAATTTGGGATCTTATGGTCAAGGCTTCATTCTGTGTTTTGTCATTTAAAAGCCTTTCTGTCAGCACTGCTGCATTTATTATTATGTGTTCTAAATTGTGTGTTTTAAACTTATTTTACAATATTTTAATAGGTTATAACTCACCACGAGTTCCCCTGAATAGAGAGCAAGCTATAAATACTTAATTACATGAAAATAGTCTAGATTGATAAACCAAACTAAGTTAATGGTAGATACAAGTGCAGTTGCAGCTGATACTTTGTAATTTTTACATTCAATGTATTTTTAATAGTTACCTTTCGATAAAAAAAGTCCTCATATACTCTTGGGGGCGCCTGTTACTTAGTTTGGAGATGTAGAAATGAAGAAAAATTGAGATATGTTTGTACCTAAGAAAAGACTAAATTAGGTATGATATTCATAAGGGACAAGCTTAGTCTGTTTTGGGAATTGCGACTCAGAAAGTTCCAGGAGACTAGGTAAAACCCTGTGATTGAATCCTAGACTATTTGCTCTGCCTAATTATCAGAAGCCTAACATTTGTTCTGCTAGGTGCACATTATTTCTTTATTGTAGTGTAATTATGCCAGCTGCCTATGTTTAGTGCCATAAAAAAGAATAAAGTGCCCATTGCCCGCCTAAGGAATTCTTCCTGTGGATTTTTTAATTTTTATTGCTCTATGATACACAGTGGGAATAGCTTTGATTGGCCATGGTCCATGTGAAATACCTAGTGACGATGCATGGCCATCCATCACTCTTTATAGTCCAAGAACTTAGGGAGAGTCCCTCCTGAGCCTCTTGCTCCACTCATTATACAGTTGTGGGTTATGCTATCTCTTTCCAGATTATTCTATAGAGAATATCTCTTTACCCTGTTTCCAAGGTCCTTTACACATTCCAGGTGGTCCTCAATTTACAACCACGTTTGGGACTGAAACTTCCATTGCTAAGCGAAGCAGTTGTTAAGTGAGTCATGCTTAATTTTATGATCTTTTCTTCTGCAGTCACTAAGCAAATCAACACTGTTATTAAGTATCTCACATTATTGTTAAACAAATCTGGCTTCCCTCACTGTTTTTCTGATTGCACCTCTCTTCCCCTTGTTATTTTGGCCACATTAATACATTTTCCCTACTCCTCTACTGTGTCCTTGGAGCAGATGTGTACTATGCTGCAATGCACACAGTTTTAATAGCAATAGTTTATTGTTATCTGTGAGTGGTACTTTTCTCAGATGAAATTCAAGTCCTCCTGGAATCAATGCTTCCTCTGGTTGGCATGCACAACATTATGATCACTCCATGCACTTATTTTTTTTCTTTCCTATTATACTGTTGACTGATTTTTTAAAAAAAGTCCTTATTGTGATGGGTCAACCATTCACAAGATGGCAGCAGTGAATTAACATTTTAATCAACTCTATCATCTAATGGGTTTCCCAATTTGTACAATTGAGAAACAGTCATTAGGTAAGTGGATATTGAAGTTTTGGAGTTTGAGAAAAAGGTTTTAAGGATTGCTGTGGAAGCTTTAAGAATATTATGCAATATTTAAGAATATTATGCAAGGAAAGAGCCAAAGCCTTTATCAGACCCAGCTCAAGAATGACAAAGTCCAGCCTGTTTTATTCTTTATTTTCTTATATCCAAAAGGTAGAATCTTGTCAGATTAAACTTTTACTATCATCCCAATGGATAGTCCCTGAGAAATTCTAGGGAGTAGCTATCCTAACTCTCTTCATCTGTCTCCTAATCACTTCCGAGATATTGTATGTTGCCTCTTGTGTTGGCATCTGACCCCACCTGGTATGTGCTTCCTCCTCCCTGGGAAACTGCTGCTTCACTGTATTCCACCACACCACTTCCTCTCTGTAGGTACCATCATTCATAACTTCCTTGAGAGCAGTGCAACTAGATAGGGAATCCCCTAGACAGGTTACAGATTCCCTAGACCGGTTACAGAGCCCCAACCTTTCAGTTACACCTGCTAAGATAGGAGTAGGCTAGTCAATTTTAAATGCAGTCAATTTAAAAAAGAAAAGTGGCTGCCAAGAAAAGAGGAGGCAGCAGACCTGCCAAGCTAATTTAGGCCTGAGCAAATCGCCAGGCCCAAAAATATCACTTCAAACTTCCCTCCTTCACGTATCATGGATTGTCTGGATGGATGTTCTTCAGATGGGAAAAGAGACAAACCTATCTCCAGAATATAGCACCAAATCCATCCTACATATATGAGTAGCTCTAGCTGCAGATTCACAAAAAGATACAGGCACCAATATTGTGCCAGTATCTGTATTTGGCGCTGTAAGGGGGCACTCTGGAAATGATTAGTGGGGAATTTGGGCACAAAGGTGTGACCTTTGCAGTTTTATTGTGGCATTTTTTGTGCATAGCAAATGTGCTTATGGACCAAGTATGAAGTAATTTTCATTACGGTAAAATTTGCTAACTATACATATATAACAGTACTGTAAACAGTATATTTTATAATACAGTTGCGTGTGCAGTACGATGTGTTAACATGTTTCCCAGCATACAAAATAGTCAGTGAAAAGTATGTGTTTGAACAAAAAATGAATGGGAGAGTCCAGGCTTTGAAGATATCAGCATTCAGTATAATTTGTTAGAACTGTTCAGAGAGTATTTAATAGTGCTGGCATTAGATCAGTTTTTGGATGATAATAGCAGTTGAAGTTAATGTTCCAAGAATTCACTTGCTCCTTTGGATTCTACAAAACAGAAAAGTCCTCTAAAGTCCTCCTGGGAACATGGTTGTATTCAGAAAAATCCTGTTTTCTTAAATTGAAAAGAGTAGTGCAAATAATTACGTTTCAAGAGGGACCTGTATTTGAAGAACTCCAGTATATGCATATGTGAAAAAATGAAGTATTCTAAAAGATACAAATATTTACCTTTAAACCAAAATTTTGGATTCAATAAATTCTATACTTGATTTTTTGGGAAAATAGAGTGTTGTGATTACTCATTTAATAAATAAGATATACTGTATTTGTCCTAGACAATGGGTGGTATTTTGTCATACAGACTGTATGGTGTGCAGTCAAACTTAACAAGGTAACTTCATTTGTTCTACAGCATATGATTGTCTACCTTAGGGCCCTTGTTATATTTGAAGATTCCTGTGCATCCATTTCTTTCTTTGAATCTCTTTTCCTATGCTGGCTTGTTTCATTTTGTCAAGTGCTCCTTGAAGTGTCCTTCACATGTTTCTACCCTGATTTAGGTAGTTATGTCCACACAAAACGAATTTGCTTGATCTGGTGATGCCCCTTAGCTTCTCTGTTGTGCCTCAATGAGAAGGAATCTAAGGGGGCTGCTGATAGCAATAATTGATTAAGAGGGTAATTGCCCTGAAAATTCTGATTGATACCAGGGGAAAAATGTGTTGCTGTTTAAAGCAATGTGCTATATAGAAATGAGGATAAGACAGGTCATAGGGAGAATTGAGAGAAAATCATGTATGTAAAGTTTGGGAGATGAGGAACCATGTTTCTTGAGCAGTTATCATAGAATGTTCTTTGCTATTAATTCTTGGCTGTCACAGTATTCAATTTTATCTTCTTCTTCCTCTCCAAATGCCTTTATACATTATTAGAAAGTTTCAGACCATGCTCATATAAAATTTATAAACGCTGCTGAGAAATAACTGAAAAAATAAACAATGACTTGTTTCACTAGATGTGGGTGTGGGTGTGGGACAGTATGAACATTTTTTAACTATGAATGGTGTTTTCCATAGGTAAGCCTTATAGAATACACACATGCTCAGAATTTGCAATTACAGGTAGTTCTCCCTTAACCAACTACAATTGGAACTGGCAGCTTCATTGCTGAGTGAGCACCATGTGACCATGCCAGATTTATAAACTCATTTCCTCTCTGGTTGTTAAGCAAATCACCATGGTGATTAAGTGAGGCATCACGTGACACCACTTGTGGTTTAATTACTGTATTCTCCATTAATTCTGCATGTTGGAAGCACAGTTGTGAAGCACACAAATGGTGATCATGTGATTGTGGGATACTGCAATGGTCACGAATGTGAGGCTTAGTTGCAAAGTTGAGGGTCCCCCTCCAACTATTGCAACTTCAAATAGCTGCTTAAACAAGGCAGTTGATAAGTGGGAACTTTCTCTCCAAATTCACCTATGTTCAGATTGTTCTATATTACTTGCCTATAAACAATAATGGTACAAATGCCTTATTTTTTTAGTCTTTTGGTTGGAATTGGTTCTTATTACATAAATAGCACATATTTTCTTCCATTTTAAATGTGCATTGAAGCTTTATGCTTTCCCAAGTCCCTTTTAGTTCAGAAGTTCACTGTATATTTATACAAGTTAGAAATAAAATTTACATCAAGTAAACTAAAGGAGAAATTAATGGTTTTCCTTGGAAATTCGGTTACCAAAGGACAAGCTTAGCAATAGATCTTAAGTTCTCTGGTATCTGTTCCTAGCTTAATAAAAAACCTATTTCTCTTGAAACTTAGTAGACAATAAATCCTGGTATAATTTTTGATATTGTGTTAGGAGTATTTGGGGGACAGACAAGTTTAACAGCATTGCATTCAAAATCTTATTTTCCTTCTACTGCCCAGGTTTTCAGCAGTAGTTCTTAATCACTGTATTTCTTTCTGAATGTTGTGTAGGGGTTACTATTAAATGATGTTTTGCTGTGGTAATTGTGTATGTTTAGAATACATGGTTAAAATAAAATGGTATAGTAAAGATATTCCTGATTCAAAAGAATCTCTTCAAACTGGAGAAGGCATTAAAGCACTCTTTCTGTCTCCCACACCGTCTCCCTCTCCCCCCCCTCCCCTCTCTGTGTAATATCTTCAGTCTTGGAGGCATGCACCTCTAAATATTAGTTGCTAAGGAACATGAATAATAAAATACTAACATGCTTATGTTTTTTTCATGGACTCCTATACATATCTTACTAGCCAAAGAAAGACCAGAATGCTGGACTTGCTAGGCCTTTCATTTGATGGAACATAGCTTTACTTTATGTACTTAACTCTTTGAATTTGTCTATGCTTGGGTGGGTAGAAATCGCACAACAGTCAACAAAAGGAATCTAAAAATAAAGCTATTAAGTTAATAATGTGAAATATAGATGTTGGAAAAACACATGAAATGACTATATTAATATATTATTTAAAAGTATCCATATTTTTCGTCCATTGGGTTGTCTTGTTAATTGTATTGACCCAAATAGTACAATGGACAGAGGGATGATACAATGATTGTGAAATTTTAAAACCAACATTTAGCAGTCATCTTGTTTTTTCCACTTTTTAGATTACAGAACTAGCTGATAGCTCCTGCTTCTCCTATCTATCTGTATGTCAGATATGTAAACCTAATGTATTCTAGGTTACATTTTTGTCCAGTTATCTTCTTATGTGACATTGAAAGGCATTTCTCTTTTTCTCCATCTTCTCACAAAACAAAAAATTGACTTCCTTCTTCCCCTTGTGCTTTGTATGGTTTGTAATGGGAGTGTAGGGTGTAATAATAATTCTTAGTAATTCTGAGGGTTTCCTAACTTGATGAACAGTGAAAGGCCAATCACATCTTTCCCATAAGTTCTTATGATATGACAGATGACTCAGACAAATAATGGTGAAAGTGATAATAGGGTCAGCTAAATGGTAATTTATTATTTTGAAGTAAATATGATAACCTTATATGAATTTTCCCATGTACAATATTTCTTTGCAAAACATCAATCTATAAAATAAGAAAATCTGAATTTGGTGGTTTCCAAGTATTCACATTACAAAGGTTTTGGCATAATCACTAACACAGTAACATTTCCTGACCACAGCCTGAAAGAAACGTGGGTTTCTGAGAGATTTTCCATAGGGTAGAATATTTGGTTTCTGTGGTGTTTTGGACTTTATTCCAGCTTTTACCCAGACTTTTCTTGAGCTTGTTCTGTACCTCTTTGCTTTCCATTTGAGCTCTGTGGTTCTGCTATACTATACATGAGAGAGCAGCAGGGCTGGCAACTGGAAACACATTCCAGGAATCATGTCACCTGTCATTACTTACATTACCTTGATTGGGAACAGGCAGTTATGTCACCGTCTATCATCACACCTCTCATGGGAGACATTGGTAGAGGAGAAGAAGAAAAAGGAGTTATAAAACATTTGTCTGGGTGCTCAGCCAATCCTGATATGCTGGTAGTGGAACATCAGTCATCAGGTAGATTGAAATGAGGATACCTTGTGTGACAGATAGCCCCATGTGACTGTGAGTGAGTGAAAAACAGGTTTCTGATACAATGGCCTGGAAATGCTTCTGAGGAAGGCAGTAGGATTTGTTCTTATATATTATACACTAATCTAAATCTTGCAAAAATCTTTTAATGTCTGTCTGTTGGTCTGTCTCATTTATATATCTTAGGTATTACCAGCATACTGTTGTATTTCATTAATGGGGGAAACAGTGACATAATGATGATCTAATTTTCTTCAGTAGAGAAAAAGAATAGTGGCAACAGAAATAACATAAATTTGTTTCAATATGTAGAATGTGATTTATCACTAGATTTGGTTACTGTACAGAATGGTTAAACGCACAATATAAAAACTATCCAATGTATTTAAATCAGCATCATGTAGAACCTCTATCCCATGAATATCTAAAATGGCTCTGCAAACCTATGTTGTTGTTTCCAAATTTTTCCATCCAAGATTATTTTCTGTGAATATAAAAGGTGTCTGTAAATCTATATCTATAAAAGAGAGGTGGAGTGTGGATGTGTGTTTATATGTGCTCTATACAAACTTTCAGTTCTGTACCAATCTACCTCAAACTTGGCAGATAGGTAGCAAAGAGTAGTAAGAAAAGCATTGTTGTGGTCTCCAAAGGGTAGCTGTCTTTTTTGACCCCCTTTTTGGAGCGCAAAGAGGACACTCTTCAACAACAAGCAGCAATTCCCTACTGAGCACATGCAGTTTTACCTCTCTCTACTGAGCATGTGCAAACTGACTAAGCCACCATATTCAAACGGAGGCGCCATGTTTTATACATATAAATTCCAGATTTGCCCCAGTGGCGACAGGCCCAAGACACACGGAGCAACCCACCCTGCCAAGTAAGGTCGCCTACGATGTGGGAGGGGGCAGCAGGGCTTAAGAGGGTCCACAAAAGGCTGCGGCCTAGTGCCCCTGTCAAGCCCTGGCTGACTTTCCTCTGCCCTTGGCCCAGAGACACCCTTGCCAGAGCAGAAATGTAGGAGGGGTGCCAGGGGTTTCAGAAGGCCCGCAAACGCTGTGGCATAAATATACTTCTTAAATAAAAACCTGAGCAAGGCGGAGTAATCAGCTAGTATATAATAAAGAAACCAGGAAAACAATATGCTAAAAGTAGGACACTAGAAAGCTCACATAGCTGATTCATAGCTACTAATGTGGGAAGATGGCTTTGAAAATCTGTCCTTACAGCAGCTACTCTTACTTGGTAAGATATCATTTTAGAGATCTGAGGGGAAAAAAGAAGCATTTCTGTTTCAGCCGTGTTTCTAGTGAGTAAATGTCATCTATAAAACGTTATGAATGCTCTTCTCTGTGAAGTGAGGGAAGATGGTAAGGATATGTGGATTTAGCATGGCCTTTGGAGTAAATGGGAGGTTTGGTGAACGTGTCTCTGTTCTTTTCTTCTCTTCTCTTGGTCAACTGTGGCTGGAGATAAGAGTTTCCTATTTGAAGTTCAGAAGGAAAAAGAAATCCATTGTTAGAAGATACTTTTTTGACTTGATTATCTATCTCCACTGATACAGAGGAGGAAAAAAATATTCCAATAAAGACAGTGTTAAAAAACCCCAAACCTGTATGTGAGTGCTACTTTTCTTTGTATTTTAGAGTTTGAAGTAATACAAATTTTTTAAAAAGAAGCCACCCCCGCCTTTCCTAGACCTTGAATGATTTTTGGAAGCAGCAGTATCAGAAAGGGGCAGCAATTTTTTAAAATCTTTAATATGACATTGAAATGACTCAGTTCATGATGCCTTAGCCCTACAACATAACAAAGATGGAGTAATGTAAATCCAAGGTCTTATCTTACTGAGGGATGAGGTATAACTTTTTGAGGGATTTAAGGTAGGACAGGACAGCTAATGGGATAAAGTATGAAATACTATTAAAACATCAGTGGACCAGTATATGATAGAGGTAATATTTGTAGCAATTTCCAGGTTTTTCTTTCTTGAGTTAAATATTAAAAATAAAAAAACTCCAGGAGAAATACATGTTTGTTTACTGGTTACAATGGCTTTTTGTTTGTTTTTTGTTTAATTATATAGACCTCAAAGCCATCAATGGTAGATCTAAAAGAGTTTGGTCAGATAATTTGCTTATGCATTTTTTTTTCCTACTTGAAGCTTCTTGGACGAATAGCAAATACTATTTATTTGATAATAAAGTGTATGGCACAGTCATAAAATACCTGGATGTACTTTTAGATGACTTTAAATATCTTCAAATTGGTTACAATATGTAATTTTGAGGCATGGTGACTGGTTTGTGAATAGAAGTAGCCTGACCGTACAGCTTAATAACAACCCAATATTGGGATATTCTAGCTACATTTCTGTTACTTCGCTACTACTTCAATTTGTATCCCAGCTTTCTGTTCTGATGACACTAAACTTCCAAAAAGTTGGTCTTCTTTCAGCATTTGTTTGATGCTCTCTATCTTTATGATAGAATTTAGGACAAAACTGATGAGCTACTTTTCATGAAGCTTTGCTGGAATTTTTCAATATGCCGTCAGTTTTGGAGTATGCTCTTCTGATAAGAAAAAAGAGAGTAAAGTAACAACCTGTATCTGTAAATTAGAGGAACGTTCTGCCTAGTGCTGATTGGCTATCTTTTCTTTTCTTGCCCTTTTATGCTGATCCTAAGAATCTGTATTAAACTGGTCCTTTGTCACCAAAGAGAGCAGAGCAAGCAAACCAGGTGTGAACCTTTGGCTCATTTGAATTCTGGCTAGTGGCATTTCATGTTAGGCTTCTGGACGGCCAGTTTTGCAAAAGGAAAAAAGTGAACATGTCCTGAGAATTTCACATTAAAGGGATCTGGTTGGAAAAGGCACAAGAAACCAATAAACCTGTTATGACTGATGACCTGAACTAATGCTGAGAGTGAAAAGTATTCCAAGCAAACAGCTGGCTGGCAGGAGCTACTAACAAGCCCTCTCCTTTGAGCAATGCTTTGCATTCTTTAAAGCTCCGCCGAGTTGGCTCTCTTCAAGGTTCTGTTAAGGTAAATAGCATAGTCAGGTCAGCCCTCTTTTCTTTCCTTATCTTTCCTCTTTTTTCCCCTCGTTTCCCCTTTCTTGGTTCTCTTTATTATCTAAAGTTGCTCTGGCTCTCTCCCTCACTTCTGTTTCTCCTTTTGTTCTCTCTTTGTCTATTTATCACACTGTGAAGGTTGAAAGAGATGTTATTAATCTGGGGGAATGAAGGCAGGATTAGTGGTATGAATCGGATTTTGAGAGGTATAATGATAGAAAGACTCGCTCTGCTGGCGGGCTGCATGAGTTTGATAAATGGGGAGCACTCCAAACTGACTCTCGCATTCCTCCGCACTGCGCGCTTTGCCCGCTGGGGCGTGCCATGCTCTCAGATCTGCCAGCCATCCCGTGCAGCTCCTACCTGAACCAGAGCAAAAAGCCAAGGGTAAATCAGAGACAAATATCTCCCCATTGCACTTAAAGAGATCATTTCTTTCAATAGCTTTTTCTAACTGAGTCCTGTCAAATTCTTGGACAGTTTTATGCATAGGTAGGATCTTTTCTAGGACTGTGGCTGTGGCTATTTCTGCCCCAATCTGCCAGCATTTAGAATTGCCAGAACTTGCGGGATATATTTGTGAATATTGTGATGTAATATTTAATCTTTCAGATCCAAATATATCTGGAAAAGTTTAGATGTCTTCCAGCTTGTTGCAGACAGGTATCTTAAATTTCAAGGAGAGTAGCTTAAATCATGCAAATACTGGTTATATTAACAACAAAGGTACATGAGTTAAGTTCTCCAGATACATGGGAGCTAAGATGCTGACAAGTGCAGCATTAATGGTATATAAACCATTACAGTACAGTTATTAATGGTATATAAAATGTCCCATTACAGCTATTGCTGTGTTTCTCTGCTTGTCTTTTATGGAAGGATCTTCATTAGTGCATTACTTACATTGTTTCAGAGATACAGAAACAGAATGACCAAGGGTAAGCCAAAAAAGCAGTGGGAGCAGGAGTGATTTCCAACTTCCTGCTGGTTTTCCCCATTGAGTTTCCTTGTGAGAATCTGGCAGGAAGCATCTGAAATCTCCCTCCCTTCCCAGCAGGTAAGTAAGTGGCCACTGCTGTGTGGGGAAGGGGGCAAGGGATTGCAAAAGTGGCTGAGAAACTGTCACACTGAAATAAAATAACATTGTGACAACAGCCCAGCCACATCCAGTAATACTGAAACAGTCACAACTTTCCAAAATCGCACTCCCTCAATGATGGAGAACTGAATCCCAGACAAATACTTTTTATTCTGAAATGTGTGTTTATAGGAAGGGCTCTACTGCTCTTCAGAGTAGCATTATTTTGTATGTGTTTGGATTTATTCTATCATATACTCATAGTACCTACAATGTAATGCAAAATCCAACATTCTAAATCTCTTTCATGTTTTCTTTCTTCTTCCAAGTTCCTGGTTCTTATAGTTGAGGAAATAAGTTTCAAATATATGAAGGATATCTGTATATGAAAGTACAGGGAAACTGAACAGGATCTCCATGAATCTGGAACACTCCCACTCCTAAATGCACCAATAACCTGATAGCAATATATTTTTTAAAATATATTGCAGGCTTTTCATCCTGTAAATCATTGAGAGAGGGGTCCTTCCCACATGCCTTGAAGGAGGCTGTGGTCAGGCCCCTCCTCAAGAAGCCTTCCCTGG
>JANHGC010004080.1:46922-58410 GCA_027560395.1 Boaedon fuliginosus | reverse complement strand
CATTTCACCGACCTTAGAAAGGATGGAAGGCTGAGTCAACCCTGAGCCTGGTGGGATTTGATCTGACAACCTGAACAAGTCAGCAGAGACTGCAGTGCTGCATTTAACCACTGCACCACCGAGGCTCTTCAGAACCCGAATCCTTTATTAAGCATCTTGAAGTGATGACTGTTTTATAAAAATTATCCAGTGAAACCTAATTTTACCAGGCTTCAATGCAACAGATTTCTCCTGCAGCAGAGCATATTTCCACTGCAGTTTGCATCACAACTTCATTATACAAATGTTGCCTGCACCAGTTTATATAGTGACATAATGGAAATGATGTGTACTGATGTAAATAAATCCATGTAATGCCCTACTCTCCAATTCTTACCTCAATAATAGATAAGCCCTTCTACAATTTGCTCAATGCCATTAATTTCCATTTTTTATTGCACATACTTTAGTTTTGTGCTGACCATGATGTGTGAAATGAAAGCTTCTTATATATTATAAAGTCCATCACTGGCTTATTTCAAATTTACTAAGGATAATCAGACAGAATCTGGATGCAGAGGTCATTGCTTATAGTGCAAATGGTCTATTAATTTCCTCCATGGGGACTATCCATTGGCATCTGGTTGGGCTTTGCCAGCCCTTTGACATAGGCCAGGTCAGGTAACAGAGATATTAGAATTCCAGAATTCTATTTTATTGAAATAAGCCATAACATATGTAGTCTTGACTTACAACCATTCGTTTAGTCACCATTTGAAGTTACAATGGCACTGAAAAAAAATGTCTTTGTGACTATTTTTTACGCTTATGACCACTGAAGCATCCCCATGGTGACATGATCAAAATTCAGTTGCTTGGCACTGGCACATATTTACAGTGTCCCAGGGTCATATGGGACCTTTTGCGACCTTCTGACAATCAAAGTCAAGGGGGAAGCCAGATTTAATTAACAACCTTGTTACTAACTTAACAACTGCAGCGATTCCCTTAACAATTATGACAAATAAAGATTGCAAAATGGGGCAAAACTCACTCAAAAACTATCTCACTTAGCAACAGAAATTTTGGGCTCAACTGTTGTCATGAGTTGAGGACTTTCTGCAGAAATTTTAAGGCCTAACAACAAAGTGGCATGATCTTATATTTCTTTCTTATACTTTCTTCTTTTCTTGTGCTACACTCATATCTACTAACAATCACCATACAGTTCCTCTAAGGTCATCTCTGCGGTTCTCTACAGATTCTAAACAGTGTATTAAATAGGCCTTTAGGACAGCAGAAATGTTTTGATGTTACACCAACTTTGGTAAAAGAACTTTTACAGGAACTAGACAAAATGAGTACTGTACATTCCCCGACCGGGGAAGTGAGGCGGAGTATAAATCTAATAAAATAAAATAAATAAAATTCCTATTCATTCTAAAAGCTTCTTAACCTGTCTGGTTAACACTGGCATCTTTATGGGAGGCAACGTGTCCTAACGTTCAGGAAAAAAGAATTCTTTCATCTTTTATTTATTCGTGGATATTACTCCTATAAATGTTCAGGCTCTGCATTAAACAATGGGGAAATGTTACTTGAGATTTAGAGCAGGATATACAGTAAAACTGATGTTATTACGCCTAGCCTTCCAATTCAATAAATTTCAAAGAGATGGTAAAAATTCTGCCCTGCCTCTGCACAGAGTGGGAATGATTATAGCTTAACAAACTAAAACTGAATATTGATGCCAACATCAGATAGGTTACCTATGTCATGCCTTGAAAAAAGCAGAGTCACTTGACAGTGAGCAATGGGCAGCATATGAATGAATGAATGAATGAATCAATCAATGATACAAACAAATGAATCAATGATACAAACACAAGAGATGCTTACAGAGATCCATTCTAGATGGGTCTCCTTTGAAAAGCATTCAGAAATGTCAGAGCAAAATGGGACCATTTCCCAATCTAGAAATATTCTAGGATTGTGAACTTCCAGGATTCCACAGCCAGAATGAGCACTATGGAAAATTCTGAGAGTTAAAATCCATATAGGGACCTTGTGAAGGTTTGGAAACACCTGAGCTAGAATGTTAGCTGATGTCTATGGAGATTCACAGTCATCCAGGTCATGGTTGTCCCAAAGGTGCTTTTTCAAGAGGCAACTGGACTTTTGGGCTTTTCTATAAAGACGTTTCGTTTTCTCATCCTAGACGAAGAAAGCTGAAGAAGCTTTTTGAATGAGAAGCAAAACATTTTCAGAGAAAAACCAGAAAGTCCGGTTGCCTCCTGAAAAAGCAACTTTGGGACAACATTAGCTCATGTGTGCTTTGCAGAAGATGTAGGCGCTGGGTTTTACTGATAAACTATGAAGAGTGTGAGACCAGTGTATCTGAAAGATTATAATCGCCTGGAGGAGCATAGCCAAAATACGTGTTTATGATGTCAAACCCTATATTTGAAAGAGGGTCTTTCCCCAGGAAGTATATACTGTGTATTATCTTTTTTCTTAAATTTTAAAGCCCAACATCTCCATTGCTAAGCAAGACAGTTATTAAATTAGCGTTGCCTCGTTTTGCAACCTTTCTTGCCACAGTTGTTAGGTGAATCACTGTGGTTGTTAAGATAGTAATGCGGGTGTTAAATGAATCTGGCTTTCCCATTGACTTTGCTTGTCAGAAGGTCACAAAAGGTGGTCATATCACCCCAAGACACTGCAAGTGTCATAAATATGAGCCAGTTGCCAAATGACCAGTTGATCATATGACCAAGGGGATGTTGCAACAATCGCAAGTGTGACAAACACTTTATCATAAGTCGCTTTTTTCAGTGTCGTAACTTTGAACGGTCACTACATGAATGGTTGTAAGTTGAGGACTACCTGTAATTAGGGATGGCCAGAATAGTATAAACGTTTGTGTTCTGAAAATAATTTATACTATTGTTGTATCACTTTTATTTCTGTGTTTACATTCACTAAATGGGGAGGTAAATCAAAGCAATTGGGGAAGAGGTTTAACAGGTAATGTGATGTATTTTTAGCTGCTGTCCTAGCAGCATATTTAATCATGTATCTGCTGTTACACAATATGGTTGGGAAAGGGAAGATTTTATTTTTTAAAGCAGCAGTTCTCTGGCCAAAATTAAATCTTAACCTTTTTTTTAATGTAGTGGAAAGGCTGAGCTCATAGTGCTCATTGCCAATTTTTAAATATAAGTCTCTCAAACTTTGAAATTTCTTTATAAAAACAGAAAACAAATGAAACATCATATCCACAAGAATCTGGAAGATTCTTCTTTCCTGTTATGGACAACCACTTAAACCAACATTGAAGGAATTGGAGACAAATTTGTCTTGTCTTGCTTTTCCCCACTGATAATTCTCTCTAAAAGCAAGTTGGTTAAATCTTGGGTATTTACTAGCTTGTACTATTTCCACCCCCACCCCCGGCTTGCTTTTCATTCCATACTGAAATTCATCCCTGAACAAAGAGATATAATTACTGCAACACACAATTTTCCTTAATTTCAAAACTCTAAATTCAAACTTAGGGAAATCTTGTGTATCCGTTATAAATATAAACAGCTGCTAAGAGCTACAATGATGTGAATTTTCTATTCAGGCTGCTGTAAACATCCATGATCCAAAGGAAGAAAACCAATGCCACATCCAGAAAGAGTAGAATTCTTGTTTGCTATGAGGGGCAACTTTAACATTTAAAATTCCTAGAAAGCTGCTATATTTGCTCTGGTTGCAGCTACTTTATCTTTTTCAGACTGAGGGAGATGTGCAAGAAATCAATTTAGAAAATACCCTTGAGATCCAAACAGGTTCTCTGCCTCTTCCAATTTTTTTTAATTGTCTGGGAGATTGGATACTATCCAAATTTATCTCTTTAAATTTTGGGAAATTGGATGCCATTATTTCTTTAAATTCTGAAGGACTACTTACAAAACAAGAGTGGAAACTAAAGCTGCCCCTGAACCAAATATGAAAGGTTGGATATTGCTTTTTGCAAATTTTAATTAAAATGGTTTTAGTTATAATAATAATAGTAAATGACCTCACAGAATTTTGGAAAATTTCTAACTCCTATTGTTTTTACTATATAAAGTTTTAAATTTTATATTAAAATTGCGTCTTATTTTAATGCATTGTAGCACTTTTTCTCAAGGCCTGAAGTAGGAGGCCCTCAACTTGAATCTCCTTCCAAAGCTCCTTTTGATTGGGAAGATGATGAACATAGTAGCCACATGGGCCTTTACACAACTCTGGCTCATGTGCCAGTTCCAGAGGTATCTGGAACATAAGGACTTAGCTACAGGACAATTCATGTCTTCATCATCACCCAGCTGAACTACTGCTCCCCATAGGACAGCCTTTGAAGACCATCTGTAAGCTGGCATACAGACCATCTGTAAGCTGGCCTGGAGACAGTGTATCATGCTTGTGTTGTGGACTTGCTTTTAACAGGTATCCAAGTCTAAGGTCAACTTCTAGGACCATACTACGTTACCAGAGCCAGCCCAATTGACATGATTGTTTCAGGAATCAGGTCCTGGTTTTTATCCCACTGTCTTAAAATTGGGGACACTGTGTGTGGTGAAGGTGTTGGTTCTTTGTTGCACTGCCTCTGTTTGGATCAGCCTCCTGGTGTTTGCTCTGAATAACGCTGAAAGCAGAGGACTTTTGAAAAGGTTTTGTGAATTGAAAGTAATGTCAATTTTTTAAAATTTTGTATTGCTGCTAGATTTTGCTTTTGCTTGGACAATTGTATACTTACACAATACAGTACTTATATGTATCCTGGATATTTAGGCAATGTATAATGTTTAATATCAGGAGTCTTAAGAGATTACAAGTTGAAAAAATAAATAAGTTGAAAAAATAAATAAAAATGGATCTCCTTTAGAAACTTCATAATTTTACTCCTCTTTGAATGGGCAGAGAGAAGGCTGAATAAATTTCCCTTTGTCTCAATTAAAATATTATAGACATACACCCACAAAAAGCTCATATGAAGTTAATTATCAAATTAACATCTATTTTGTAGTTTTATTTATTTCCTTATTTTCTTCATATATTTATGTATTGCCTTTTCACCAAGAGCCCAAGGTGCCTTCCATGGACATTTCATTTCATGTTATTTGTACAACAGCAACCCAGGGAAGTAGGGCTCCATGATTAAACATGTTATTTATAAAAAGCCATTATTAACATATACATATGCTCGTTGCAATACTTCATTAAAATTGTAGTCTGCATAAACTTAAATCAGAGGAGATGGGTGTTCCTGTGTACCCTAGACCAGGTTTTTTTATGTGCCTGGCTGGTTCACAAAATCCTTTTACATATAGCACAAGCATCTGGAAACAAGTTATAAAAGGAGATATTGTTTATTCTTGGGAGAGAAAGAAGGAAGTAAGTTCTAAACCCCAACTATATAGGCTGATGAGTTGACTGGCCAGATGATACTGAATAAGGCATGAAATATTGCAGTTTCAGTGTAGGAATCTATGCAAGCCTACTCACCATATGCAGTCATTGTCCCAACATAAGGTCCATCCACTACATTTCTATTTTCTTCTGCTAATGCTTTTATGTATCTTTTACTGAGATCCAGTATTTGTTCACGAAGCACTGAACTGCTTTCATGCTGAGTCTTCTGTTGAATAGTAAAATGCAGGAGCATCATTCCCCAAATAAAGCCAAAAGTCACCAGAAAGAAGCCAAGTTTCTGAGAAGACAATTTCCATGGAGTGAAGAGTGCCATGGCTGTTTAAACACTTCTGGAGTCCTTTGGAAAGATTTTGCAGCTCAAACTCCCAGTGCAGTCCACACAAATCACAATTTTGAAGTTGCAGATTCTGGCTTGTTAGTCAGCATGCTTTCTCCATTCAATTCTATCCTGCTGCTGAAAGAGAAAAGAAGCATATAGTGATTTAAAGAAATAAAATCCCTTCTCTCCAGATGGCTTTATATTTGTTTATTTAACTCACTCCCCACCTCTGAGTAGCACAATATATTTCCTCAGTAAATTGGCAGTTGCAACTCCATATTTTATGACATGAGTAAGAATATCAGAGTCAAGAACGTATTTGGATTTACATCAAAAGATGTATGTCACTAACTGTAGAATCTACCATTCAAGAACTTGAAATCAATTTAACAACGTTTTCAGTTTTCATTTCTACAGAGAGCTTTTCCCCAAGTTAGCAACACAGAGGCATATTTTTAGATGGATATGACTGCAAAGCGTTCAATTTAATTCCAATTTCATCCTAAAAGTCTGCAGTTTTGATAAGAACAAAGGCATATCAAAAAAAGTTTTCACCAAATCTTTCAAAAGAAAAAACAATTATAATAAAAAAGCTTTCCTTAATATCCTTAAAAATATTTTACACTTCTCTAAAAGTAAGTTCGAAATAAATCTTGGGTTTTCCCCAACTTACACAATCTTTTTCTAAGCTTGACTTTACAGACTGAATTACACTCCTGAAGTGTGAAATATAATCACAAAAACACATGATCTGCCTACATTTCAGGGAAAATATACATTCATATCATAAATGTAAATAGCTGCAATGGCTGTGAAGGAATTATTTGGGTATATCATTTGTTTATTTAAATGAATTCATATGGCTGTCCAACTCATGATACATCTCTGGGTGGACCTATAAGTCAATTTTTGGGTTGCAGAAGCTTCCCACATTTCACTGCTGTCCAAGCCAAAAAAACAACAACCCTCTTTGCATATAAGTGATAAACATATTATCATTAATATGTATGGCTAAAAGAGACTTGGCAGTATTCAGGTACACTACAGTTGAATGAACAGAATTTTGATTAACAAGAAAATTATCTAAATTATCTAAAAGTAAGAATAGCCATGATGATCCATAAGAAAAAACTGCAGAGTACTTCTAAGTAGAATTTCAGATGATAGTCATTGTCTTTAATCCTGTTCATGAAATAGGCCTTAGTTATCTCAGGGGCAGCCTATCTCTAGCTGTCTGCCCTTCACTTGTGTGGAGTATCCATACTCCACATGTTATGAGGAAATTGTTGAAGACCCGGAGCTTAGAAAAAGATTGGAGAAAACTTAATATCCCCCAGGCCTCCAGAACAGGGCAAATATGGAGCCTCCTTTTGGTTTTGTTGTATTTTGGTTTGATTATTTTTTTATTTTGCCTTTTCAATTTTTGAACCTCCTGATTTGAAGTATTTTTCTTTTAATGAGTTGGTTTTTAGTTGTAAGATACCCAGTCATTTGGGATTCAGACATACTAAAAATGAAATGAAATGAAATATAGTACCTTCAACAAATAATTTTCACTTCTAGTAAAAAAAGAAATCTCGTTTTTTTTGGGAATGTTATTGAGCAATCATGTATCAATACTGTAATGAATCTAGACAATTCCTTAACTGCACTATGCATTTTGAAATATCTCCAATGTTCTGCTAAATGTATTTCCTTACACAGCTTAGCCTTAACAAAATGGAATCCATCACAAAACATTTGTCCTATTATGTTCACAACCCTCCTGCCTTTTAAAGTAAAAGATCCCTGTTTTCTGGCACAACTTTAATGATCCTGTCCTTTAAGTCTAGGATAATAAAAGACCATTGCACATTAGACAACCCCTATACTAAATGAAACCAAGATATAAATTGATTTGGCTTCTATTTGAATATTTCTAGAGAAAATAGCCAAGTGAGAAGCTATACGTTTGTCAGGTGCTTTACCCTAACTAGGTTAAAACTAAAAGATGTATTCCATAATAAACAGAGCTAAATCAGTTTTAGTTCCATATGAATTTTAACATCTGGATGTTACTTCAAGTTAACTCAATGTGGAGGAGTCAGGATTTTTGGTAGAGCAGTCATATTAGGTTGCAACTATTTAGCTGTAGGGTTGCAAAAGCTTAACTTAAAGAGGCCCCAACTATAAAACAAAAAACCTTGCCCAGAATATAGAGTATACTGATACTGAAAAGAATTTGTGAAGCTGTAATTCAGAGCAGGATTAACTAATCTCACATCTTGCTCATGAGACCCAAATCCCAGACTGGGTGGAGTATACATATCCAACCATACTGTCACTAATGTCCCAGAGTCAGTTTACTCAAGAAATTACAAGGCAAAGCAGATGACAATCACCCAAATAATATAGTAATAATTTATGAAAATACTAATTAGTCAGATCAAAGCCATTAGTCTTGGAGCAGTAGCTATTGTGACCGGACCCCCATTACAAGATGAAGAAAATAGTCTCTAGCTGCCTAGAATAGTCCCTGAAAATTTTCTGGAATACAGCTGTACATTTTAAAAAAGCTATTTTCTTTAAGACATTTCTGAAACATATTTCTCTCGGGACTCACATGCGCAATTGTGAAGGATGCCAGAGGCTATAGTTCAGCAAGATCTGCTGGGTCAAAGATTCCCTATCCAGGAATTAAAAGATGCTATCTATACTTTTCAAAGAGTTTTATCTGATTTGAGATCCCTTCAAGTGTGTGGGCCTCAGCTCATAAAATTCCTTAGTCTGGCTATGCCTGAGACTACATTACTGAAAGTTGAAGACCACATATCTGGACATCGCCAGGATGGAGAAGTCTTTTATAAACAAATATTTCAAATGTCATTTTTTAGAAAAGGTAACTAAGACTCCTCTTACATCATCTGACGTATTGAAGTGATGTGCAGAATATGAAATAGAACAGCTGGAAAAACAAAATTGGGACAAAGGTGGGAGGTCAGTGCATTTTATTTATATCTTTTCTGGTTGAAAAAAACCTTGCCTTCGGGTAAGTTGCACCGAGTGTTTTTTAATTTTGGCTCATGACATAGTTGGAAAGTTAGCTCAGAATAGAATTGGGTTTTTTTTAATTGCCAGTTATTCTCCAAGAGTGAGGAACCACTTTAAACTGACTCTTAAATTAAGTCTCTAATAAGATTAGCAGCAAAAGACCAGAGAGTTTCATCTGGATGATCAGCAGGAAACCATCATAATCACTCAAATAAAATTCTGAGAATGTGATCCAGCTTAGAGCTTTCTTACAAATTAAATTCTGCATTGTTTCTAACAAAGACATAAACGCACACAGACATTGATAGGCAAGTTTTTGCATCTTTTGTATTATTCTATGATTCTGATAATTATTCTCTTCTTAAATCTTCTTATTGTCATTATTGCTCAGCTCCCAAACTGCTTGATATTTAGTCTTAATACCACCAAGGTGCTTATGGCAATGTCTTTGATGGTCAAACTTAAAAATTAATCTATAAAGTGGTGTTTAAATGTGGGGAGCATTTAGACTTCATTCTTATTCAAGAAATTCTTATTCTTCAGCCACTATTTTATATGGTATTATAATTATCTGTGTAGCATGATTTCAGACTGCAAATGGAGCTGCAAACTATTTTTCATCATTCTCAGTGTGGTTCAAATATGCAGTTAATCAAAGTTAATTGAGTGATTTGCCTTTAAAATCAAAGCTAGGATGAAAATCTAAACACATTTTGCATTTCAATCAGCATGTGCCTCACTTTCCACAATGTTTTAATCATTGTTTATGCAATGTCTTTTGTTTAACAGGTTCTCCCAGATTCTAGTCCTGCAGCAACTTTTCACAAAGTTTTCACCATTTCAATAAAACTAGAACTAATAGTATAAATCAGGGGTGTCAAACTGATGGTCCATGGGCCAGATGCATCATGCACAGGCCATGCCCATCCCAGCTCCCTGAAGGGAAATGTTACACGACAGCAACGTGACGCCGTGAGTTTGACACCCATGGTATAAACCAGTGGTGGCGAACTTTTTTGGGTTTGCGTGTGGAAAGTGCGCACATACCGAAAGTGTGTGTGCGCTACCATGTGCTCCTGCACTCCCCCTTTGTCCATCCGCATCACCCCATTTGTTTTACTGCGTTTTCAATTACAGCTGAACAGTGCAAACAGCTGTGTGGCAGTTCTGGGGGGTCGTGTGTGCATGTGCACGCGACCCCTCCTTGTGCTCCCTCCGCCTCTCAGCACGCGACCCCCAGAGCCGCAACACAGCTCAGCTGTGATTCAAAATGTAATAAAATGGAGCACCATGACATAGGGACAGGTGGGTGGGCCCATTTCAAACCCTCATGCGTGCCGGGAGGAATGGCTCTGTGTGCCACCTCTGGCACGTGTGGCATAGGTTCACCAACACGGGTATAAACTATTAAGCATTTCATCATTTTTGTTTTATTTTTATGCTGTTAGTCATACAGGTTGGTGGAGCAGGAATATTTTCAATCTTTAAAACCAAAATGAACTGAGAATTTAAAAGTGCAATAAATTTCATTCAAAAACTACAATAACAAGCTATTCAGCATTACCTGTGCTTTGATTTAGATATTAAAATTTGCCAAGCACTTATCTTCTACTTTACAGCATATCCCATGATGCGGTTTTATTCACATATATGAAATGAATGCCTTTTTAAAGGAAACTTTAAAAACAAGAAACTTACCATGATGACACACCTGATGTGCCTTATCTTTTAAACGTTTCCTTCAGATTTCCTCTTTAGTTTAAAAAATTATACAGTAACATATATTATGATCATATGGAGCAGAACAGGGAAAATGTCCATTAATTTTCTGTTTCTATCACAATCCATAGACAACCACGCTCGGAGAACGCTAAGAAAATCTTCATCCATTTATTATTTGAAAAAAACATAATCAGTTCCACCGAAATATGCTGTCTCATACTTTACTTCATTATACAATGAAGTGTATAATGATATTATTAGGGAAAACTGATACTCAAGGAACAGCTAAATAAGACTGGCTAGTAATCTCTTGCTCAAAGGACAATGTGTTCTAGTGTCTCCAAAGTACTATATAATTAAATTGCATAGGCAGCAAGTGACTAATATTTTTTTTTCAATTTTGTATCCTCAAACAGGATGCACTCACATAATCTAGCTATAATGTTACATAATCACTGGTGTAAGGTTGATATAGGATGGGCAATGACAGGGCACAGGATTATTACCTGGACAGCTACCTGTGGTTTTGCATGGAAACTGAAGCGATCCTGGAAATGGCTTGGAAAATTTTAACTGCTTATTATTCAAATAACGACCTAATAATGTGTACAGTACTTATAGTACTTAACTTACAACAGTTCATTTAGTGACCATTCAAAATTACAATGGCATTGAAAAAAAAAAGACTTATGGCACTTTTCACATTTATGACTGTTGTTCACTTATGACCGTTTGATCATGGTCACATGATCAAAAATCAAATGCTTGGAAACTGACTCATATTTATGATGGTTGCAGTATTCTGGATCACATTTTGCAACCTTCTGACAAGCAAAGGCAATGGAGAGTCCAGATTCACTTAACAACCTTGTTACTAACTTTTGTTTAAGTGAATTTTGCCCCATTTTAGCACCTTTCTTGCCAGAGTTGTTAAGTGAATCACTGCACCTTGTTAAGTTAGTCACAAGGTGC
>JANHGC010004079.1:107023-119849 GCA_027560395.1 Boaedon fuliginosus | reverse complement strand
AGAGCACTCAGATTTTATACACTGATTATCAGAGCTTTACAACACTCCCCAAGCAGCTACAGAGTCAGCATATTGTCCCCAAACAACATATTGCCCCAAACATATTGCCCCCAGGTTCCTCATTTTACCAACCTTTAGAAGGATGAAATGCTGAGTCAACCTTGAGCCTGGTGAGATTCAATCTGACACCCTGCTGAACAAGTCAGCAGAGTCTGCAGTACTGCATTTAACCACTGCACCACCGAGGCTCTTACTGTTAAGAGCCTGTTAATATTATCAGATATTTTTCAAAAACCAAACCATTTTAATTGTTTGACTGGAAATCAAGGGTTGAAACCTCACTAACATGACTTATTTCCATATGAGTGGAATTCATTCATCTACATGCTGTACAATCAGGGGTGGGTTCCTACAGGTTTGCTGGTTATGCGCTTCGTGGGTGCGCTTGCTGAACGCCAGTCAAACACGCACTGCGCGCGATTGACTTACAAATCTTCGTGGTGTTCTGCAAGCACTCTGACCCAACAGCTGTGCGGCGGATTCTTTGCCTGATTTGCATGCTTTGCCTCTATTGACTGGAGAGTGTCTGATTTGCATGCATTGCCTGGAGCCCTCTGCACATGTGCAGTAGAGCTTGGCAGTGAAATGTGGGTGGAGGTGTGCACTTCATGTGCACTTCGGCACCCTTTTTCAGGGGTGCAGATCCCCCAAAGGTGTTTGTGACCCCTCCCCCCCAGTGCTGATGTTACAACGCCAAGGTATGTATGTGTGAAGTTTCTGTGAGATTGGTTGCAGCGTGTAGGACCGTACAGAGCACATACAAACACACATACACACACACACACACACACACTTCTCTTTTATAGATATAGATGAACACTGGTGGCGCAGTGCATTGCAGGATAACTCTGCCCACTATCTGGAGTTAATCCTGATGGGGCTCAAGGTTGACTCAGCCATCCATATTTCCAAGGTTGGTAAAATGAGGTCTCAGATTGTTGGGGACAATGTGCTGGCATTGTAAACCACTCAGAGAGTGCTGTAAAGTCTATATAAGATTGCTAATGCTATTTCTAATACTAATAACAAAAAACTTACCTCATTATAATCCAGGGAGGAATCATTGCAAAGGGCACAAATGGTTGCAAGTTCTACTAGGCCATCAAATTCTCCACACTTAACAGGGTGATCATTCTTTAAGCTGCCATTTTAAAAGGAGAATAGAGGAACCAAAGTAAAAAATTACCATGACTTGCAATGAAGAAACTTACATACTTTGCAATCCAAATGCAATAATCAATATAACACGGCAGCATTGTACAATGATTTTTAAAATTATTTATTAACAGTAATATATCTTACCATAACTTTCCTAGAAGAAAATTGTCAAAGAGATTTAGGACAAGTTCCATAACTGGCAGGTAATCTGTTCCTGCAGTCATTCAGTAACGTATTTCTACAAAATACAGTTTTAAATTTTTGTCTGTCTCAGCCAGTTACAGATCCTTAGCCCTGACTGTGAAACTGAATTCAAGAGAAAAATGCTGTAACAGAATAGTGGGGTTTATGAAGATGTTCGAAACAGCAGAAGCAATGGAGATCCAGAACAATTATTTCAACAGAGCTATGAAGATGCTGGGCTTGTCGACCAGAAGGTTGGCAGTTTGAAACCCAAGCATTGTGTGATAGGGTGAGTTCTTGTTCCTGCCCCAGCTCCTGCCAACCTCTCAGTTTGAAAGCATGCAAGTAGATAAATAGGTACCACTTTGGTGGGAAATTAACAGTGTTCCATGTGCCTCGGTGTATAGTCATGCTGGCCACATGACCACGGAAGCATCTTTGGTCAATGCTGGCTCCCTTGGCTAAGAAACGGAGATGTGCACAGTGCCCCCCTTGAGTCAGACATGACTAAATAGTCATTTACCTTTTCTATCTATAGATAAGACAGGGGATGCATGCTACCTTCTGTTTCAAAAGAAGTATCTCGAAATTACTGAGCATCTAGATTTAGAAAAAATTATTCTGAAATTACTTTATTTCCAAATACACCTACTTTTATGTGATATTTATTTATTTCCCTTTTTTTGTTAACAGGGGAAAGATGGAACCATTCCAATGTGCAGGTCTCTCTTCTGAATTCTAAAATGCCACCAACTGGCTAACGCTACAACATTGGATTCTCTAGGACACTGTGAAACCATAAGTGAGGGGGAAGTAAGACATAGGGATCCAAAAAAAATGTGAGGTAGCAAGAGTGAGAAGAATATTTTTGAGGATTTGGAGAGCTGTTGTCAAAGTCAGAGCAGACAGAACTGACCTAGATGGATCCCAATTCAAGATAAAGGAATTTCATAGAAAAGCAACAATTGCATAATGGTGGAGCACAAGCAATGCAAGGAGAAGATGCCAGCAGCACCTTCAGATGGGAGAAAGTTCCAATCTGAAAGCCACTGGCAACAAGTATCATCTTCCTGTCCTCCAAATGTGTAAGAACTAAAACTCCCAGGATTCTTGGCCAATATGATCATAGCTTATGATAAAGTTGGACATTCTAGGATTTGAGGAGTAACATAGAGAACATCAGGTTGGAGAAGGCGAATAGGAAGACCTCCCTTCACCTGAAACTTCAGCTATTTAGTGACAATCAAACTAGATGGCTCAGCAATTTGGTATCTCCTTCATAAACATCACTAGTCTCTAATTATTCTGAAACCTTTCCCTCACCAATGCCCTTTACATATATTTACAGGTCTTCTCTCAGGCACATTGCTGATTGTCAACAGCTCTCTAAGGTTTTGGATGGCCTTCTCATCTTTTCCATCTGGAGGTTGCTGGGACTTTTCTTCTGCAAAGGACATGCTCCACCTTGGAGATGTGGCTGCTGCATGAAAGGAGAGGAGCTTTTCCCATATTGTAGGCTGAGGTTGACAACTCTTGACAACTTCTTTTGCGAAGGCCAGCTTCCAATTAGCACGTGTGCATGCACACACACACACAGATTTGTCCAGACAAATTCCTGTGAAAGAGCCTTTTTAAAGGAATGTCGGAAGAAGGCTATCTGTCAGCGAGTGGCTCCTATGAGAATGACAAATTGTACCCTTTCTCTCGATGTCTTGGACAAAGCACAGCTGTGATGGAAAAGCAACTTGCTAATTAAAGGCACACAAGAATCTTCACAGGAAAGAAGAGTTTACATTTCCAAAAGAAGAGGCAAATTAACACCTTTCGCTGCTGAAATGATCCTAGAGAAGCAGAAGTAAGGGTGGTAAGTGGGGAGGGGGAATCACAGACATGTTTTTTTTCTTATTTTAAGCCCTTTTGATTATTTTTTTAAAAAGCCTAAGTATCTCACAAAAATCTAAGAAGATTTGGAGTCAGTTAATATAGAATGGGACAACTTGTTACAGCCAACTCTCCATGGCCAACTCTCCACGGTCAACTTGCCACAGGGCAACTCACTGCGGGGCAATTCAACAATTCAATTTAATTTTTTAAAACAATTAAATATTTTCATTTTTGTCGTTTCACATTTCATTTTGTTCCTTCTTTGGCATCTTTTATTTAATGATTCTATTCCACTATTTCTTCAGAGTTACTTTAAAGAGTTACTTTAGTGTAACTCTTGTCCTGTGATGAGTTGCTATATAGTGAGTTGTCCCACAGCAATGGGTGAGTTGGTTGTAACAAGTTGGCCATAGTGGGTTGGCCACGGCGGGTTGTTGTAGACCCAGCACATACCCAGTTTGGAGACCACAAGAAAATCACTGGACTCAAGTTGGATAAAAAAATTGAAAAAATATATGCAAAGAAGGTAATGGGATATTATGATCATATCCCATTACCTTCTTTGCACATATTTTTTCAATTTTTTTATCCAACTCCATGAGTATGATATTATGATCATACTGAGGCCAGGAAAACGACATGGACCTCTCTATGAAATCACCAAGAATGAAGCTGGATGTAAGGGAGTTTTTGCTTTGTGTTAGTCGTTTCCACTATCCAGCCGCAGAAAGAACACACAAAGAAATAGTCTCTGGAGAACCTCTGCTTTATTGCTTGGTATAGGTATACGAACTAAGCACATCTGAGGAAAGTGGTGGAGTCCTGGGGGACGTCTTATATCGGCTGCTCACCGCCATGCCTTAAAGGAGCCAGGACCCAGAGCCTGACACTTATTTGCTAGCATTTCAAAAGAAAGTTGCAAATATTGCAACTACTTTTATGTAAGGCTTCAGTGAGCTTATATAAGTCTTTTTCAGATACCGTGTTTCCCCCAAAATAAGACCATGTCTTATATTTTTTTTTTGCCACCAAGAAAGGCACCAAGTCTTATTTTGAGGGGATGTCATCAGCTGACTAACCTATTAGTTAGGGGCACATTTATATTGGGCGCATGTGGAAAAATCAGGGTAGGTCTTACTTTCAGGGGAGGTCATATTTTCAGGGAAACAGGGTAGCAGCAAAATATCAACATGAGCATCATACAACATGAGCATCATGCAAATGCCATCTGCACCCTGATATCTGACATAAGAATATCAATTGAATTGGGGTGGGGTGGGATGTGGGGGTTGAAACGACAGAGTAACACTTCATATCCCACTGAGTGGTTTGCCCCACTCAGAGGACTAGTTTTTACCGGAGATTTATCAAATTCTGTTCTCATTAAATATTCCCCTATCAGACATTACCTTGGATAGGTAATGGATATCATCCTGGGATGTACAGTACCAGAGTGGAGGATCTTAGGATCCACTGAGATCCGATTGATTCCAATGAACATCTGGTGAAAAGGATGATATAGAATATTGTATGAGCATTTTGTGGGTGGCCCACATGAATGTGTTTTCCTGGTCATCACTGTGAATTTCCTGGTCATCACTACGTCTGGAGGTCATTTCATCCCAACTCTTCCAACTAGCAGATCAGAGGTGAAGGTTATTTTGTGCATTGCACAATGAACATTAGCATGGGAAAATTAAGAATGCTGTACATATTTCCATTATGCTTCAAACTGTAGCAGTCAATAGTCTATTATCTTTTGCTTTTATGGTCAAGATTAACTTGGGGGGAAATGGGAATATGCATCACGAAACGTGGTAACTCCTGAGAGATATCAATTTCTAAGATACTTCTAAAATATGTCTTATTTTTTGCAATTTTATACCCATATAGGTTAATAAAATGCATACTATATATCTGAAGAAGCAGCATCTGTGTTCTATTGGTATGAGGTGTTTCCAGAGCATAGAAGCACCTGATGCACTAGTAAAAAAAAAAACTTTGGCATATGATATCAGCAAGCTGACTGTTCTATAATTTTTTATCCAGATACATGGTAATCAGAAGAGAAAAAAGATGCAAATGTACTGAAGCTTTAGAAAATAGTTTGGATCCCAAAAAACCTGAGTAAAATAATATAGACAAAATATACAGTATATTTAACAAGAAATACAAGGGAAATGTATACAGTTTGGGGAAATTAAAATCTCTCAAACAGGAGATGCAAAAATGGGACAAACTGAACCTAAAACTAAGAAAGGAAGGAAGGAAGGAAGGAAGAAGGAAGGAAGGAAAGAAAGATATAGAGATTTGCCCATCCTCACAGTAAAGAGAAAGAAAAGGCAAGATAGAGAGACCCTAACTAATTTTCTGTGATGTGGCACAATGTAAGTAGGTCATATACTGCATATTGAAGTTTTCTAGAATTATGTTTCTTAGATTCAAATTTCTCTGGACCCTGCTCCCAAGAATTACTTCTCAACTATAATGAACCATCACTGACCTAGTAAATCCAACTTTCTATTTCAATTATTTGTATTATTACATTCCTTTGGGGCAGGAGTTGTGGATTCCCACTGATTCAGGGAACGGAGATAGAAAGAAACATAGTCAGTTCAACTCTTTAATAATACATGGGGTATGTGTAAATTGTCATACTTTCTCTGGTGAAAATTTATTCTGCTTATAAATTCCCATGGACTTTAAATAACAGCAAAATAATAATTCAGAACTGTGCAAAATGTTTTTGACCCTGGCAACTGCTGTAGAGATTTCACCGTGGAACTCAAAACATTGTCTCTCCAAATTATGTCACTGGAATATTTTGCGTCAAAAATAAAATAGAGATGAAAAGTGAATCTCTTAAATTAACATGTTACATCCAAAACTATTTTATACATAAGCAAGTGTGATGGGTGAAAATTTATGGTGGGTACAATGAGACACATGTTTTAATTCTGCGCCCCCATGCCATTATTTAGTTGAATTCATTCTTTGGGGTTGACGCTACTTTGTTTTATTTTATTTTGATAAAACATGATTCACACAATTTGTGGGGTGTACTGTAACTCAATTATGGAACACCATCCCTTTCCACTTCTGGTTGGTGCTGAGACTAATTCGCTTTTGGGGTTCAGTAAAGGCCTACCTGTTTGCTTAAAACTTTGGGCTGAGCTGATGATCCTGGGATTCTTAACTGTTCCCATTTTACGGTTTTCGCTTTATAATTATATATAGTTTTCCTGGCTTCTTTTATTGCACCCTGTTTTGGGGTTGTCTTTAATAAAAATTAGGCTAAACATGATCATAAATGAATAGTGCAGCTGGCTATATCGTATTAGTTTTCTGTATTAGTAGATTTACTTCTGTGTGCATGCAAGGTTTTTGGGGGGGAGGGAACCCAACAAAATTCTATAAAGATGTTGTCCTGTGATTGACCTGCATTTTTCAATTAACACCTGGAACAGAGATTGCTTAGACAAGCTAGATCTTCCTATTTAGTCTTATGAGCTGTGAAATAAACTTCCAACTCTAATCCCAATCAGATAATTATCTTTCTCTTTTGTTGTAGCAAGTGCCCAATGACTGCGAGACACTTAGTCTTCATTAATATACAACCTTTGCAGATGCCTAAGCTGAATAACTCTGGGGTTGGAGGGGGGAAAAAGATGTCGCAGAGCTATAAAGCTTGTTCAACTAAAGCAACCCTCTTGTGAGTCGAATTCTGGAGACCTGCAGGAGAAGGACAGGCAGAGCCTGCAGGTGGAGTCAAGAGAGAAATCAGCCTGGAGTCATTAAGTTCCCACAAACGTCTACATCTAACCTCTCCTGATTTCCATTAACACTTATCTAGCGCCAATTTTGTATTGACTATTAGCTGACTAGATTCCTGGGTATAGATGTGAGAAATAAATCAGCTTAATTGGACTTAATGTGTGGGTCTTGATTCTTCTTGCCTGACAAGACTGTCCCCACCACTTGGGGTTCACCACTGCAGATAGCAAGATCCTTGGTGCACTACGTAAGTAAATGAAGAAGCTTCTTAGATGAGAAGCTAAACGTCTTCAAAGAAAAGAAAAGAAACCCCTCCCCAAAGTCTAGTTGCCTCTTTAAAATTGGGACAACCATGACCTGGATGATGAGAGTCTCCATAGACATTTAAATAATGGGGACAATTACTACCTTGAGTTATTTGTGAAAATTACAAAGGTAGGATATAAATAAATAAATACAATTTAAACAAACATGCTTTTTGTTTTAGTCCTGGAATCTCTTTTAATATTGTAAGCCACCTAGAGTTACCTGTGGTAAGATGGGTGGCCAATAAATTGGATAAATGAAATAAATAAATAAATAATATCTGCCTGCTTTGGCATCTATCCTCAATTAGCTGGCAATTTAAAACTTTCGGAAAAGAGATGCAGAAACAGCACAGAAATGCTATCAGCTGACAGACACAGCAATAGGATTGTTTTTCTTTTTTAAATGATTTTTCTATTAATTTTTTAATATAATTTCAAAGGGAGCCAGTTTGGTATAGGGGTTAAGACACTAGAAACTAGAAACCAGAAGACTGAGAGTTTCAAACCTGCCTTAGGTACAAAGCCAGCTCCATGACTTAGGCCAGTTATTTCCTCTCAGCGCTAGGAAGGAAGAAATGCCAAACCACTTCTGAAAATGTTGCCAAGAAAATGTTGCCAGGAGTTAATACTGATTCAGAGGCTCAATCAATCAATTTTCTAACATTGGGAAGATTTTACATCAATGCTTGACAAGCTCCAACGACAAGGCACAGGGCCTCCTTGTGGTCAGCAGAAACACTCACATTTGTCCCTCAGGGGTGTAGGTGGACCCAGTGATGGTGAACTCGTGCAAGCTGCAATGAATATCCTCAATCTTCTCCACAATGAACATCTGCAATAAAGAGAGAAAGAAAGAGAGGAACAATGAAAAGACTGCATTGTTGAAGGGCTAGTTACAAGTCACAGGTAATTTTAAAGCATTGGTACATTGCTTTGTTATTGAAAAAGGAGACAATTTTGACAAAGACCTCTCCTTTGAGCCTGCAATCAGATACAATCACTACGTGAATGATGTTCAAATTTGCAGCCCTCGTTCCACCTTTTCTGGCGTAATACAAGCAGTCCTTGATTAACAACTGCTCATTTAACAATGGTTCGAAGTTACAAGAGTCTTGGAAGAAGAGGCCTGTACTCACATTACGACTGTTATATCACCCCTGCAGTCACGTGATCACAACTGGGGCACTTGGCAATTCACTCACATTTACAACCTGTTACAGTGTATTGTGATCATGTAATCATGATTTGTGACCGTTTTTGCCAATTTTTAGCCAAAATGACCATTGGAGAACCTGGATTCACATAATGATTGTGTGATTCACTTAACAAGTAAAAATTGTTGTAAAATCAGATCTGACTGAACTTATGACTGCAATGGCTTTTATAATAAAAAATTCAATCTCTACTCTGGTTGTAAATTGAGGACTACCTGAAACAAAGACTATGTTAATATAATCTTACAATAAAGCAGAATTACTAATCTGATTGTATTTCTTGACTGAGCCACTTGATAAGGCTGACATCAATCTTGCAAGCTGGAAAGTGCAAATCTCCCTCTCATATCCATTTTTCTTCTTTTTATGACACTGTATAATCCCTTAATTCGGGGTACAGTGGGGCATTTGGATGGAGCTGAGCATTTACTGGCCGGATGTCCTTCCTGATGCCTATGTGGAGTTTGCAGCAGATATTTTCTCTTTGCGCCCTGGGAAACATCTGTCGCTACCCAGGATTGAACTCTCAACCTTCAGAGTGGGAGGTGAGTGTCTACACCACTAGGCCACCACGCCACTCTAATTTCTTTTATAGTCCAAGAAATTAGGGTAGGTCTCTTCTGGGTCTCTTGTCCTGCCCACTATCCAGCTGTAGACTATGCTGTTTCTTAACATACTGTTCCCTTGGCAATATCTCTGGGCCCAGTCTTCCCACATATGATTACAGACATATATGGCATACTTTGGCAGTCTTTTCCATTTTGGCACCCCTTAAAATTGGTACATAGGCAACTGTCTAGATTGCCTAGTCTTAGAACTGGCCCCTCTGTGCCCTTTAAAACACAGTTTGCTGTATTGAGAGATGAGACCCAAGGGCAGGTTATCAGGGGACAATCAGCGGGTGGGTGGAAATAAAGCCTTGGTCTGCTCCCACATTGCACCAAGGGAGCGGAAAGGGATGATGTCATTCCAAGTAAATGCAATCTGATTCCTGATCATGTCAAAATTTATTTCTGCTTTTATCAGAGTCTTAAGCGATTCCCAGCTCATGGAAACTTTCACTGTTGAGTTCCCACATTTGTCAAATTCTTGAGTAACTAGGAAAGAACTGTTCTTTTATTTTTCTCTCCCGGCCTCCTCTGATTTAGGGCTTTGGCTACCGTACCCGCAATAACAATTTCTGCTGCTGTTTATAGTTTTACAATGTAAAATCATCGTCTAAAATGTTTGCAATCTCTCTAATACAACATCTTAAATTCACGAGTTGATGTGCTTTCCACTGGATGTGACGTTTGGGGCAAATGCAAAATTGGGTGATTATAGATAGTCCTCCATTTACATCCACAACTGGGATCAGAATTTCCATTGCTAATCAAGGTAGTTGCCAAGTACCCTCGAGTTCCCCTTGATTGGGGAAGAGAGGTGGGGTATAAATTTAATAAATAAATACTCAAAGTCTGATCACATGACTATGAGAATGCTGCTACGGTCGTAAGTGTGAGGATGAGTAGTAAATCACTTTCTGCCTCAGAAAACAGAAACAGATGTGGAAAAGGAAAGAAAAGAGCTTTTGATTAAATGTTCGGCTACCAGGTCGTTCCATGACCTGATGATCCTTCAGCCACAAGTTTGAACTTCTGTTGATCTGGCCTAGAAGAGAATGAAATGACCTAGCCAGCTAATCAGCTAAAAGCAAACTTTTTAACAATTCTATATTTTGGTATAGCACATCCTGCCTGCCCTATCCCACACATTTTTGGGATCCCCATGGAGGTTTTGTTTACTGAAAATGAGCTGTTGCTGAAACCTGGTAAACTTTCCAAACAATGAGAGAGCCGTGAAGGGAATATGATGAATGGGGAAAAGCACCGTGGTGCTTAGTTGCTAAAAACAAAAACCAGCAATGCAATTTTTTAAAACATGTAAAAGAAAAGAAGAAACACAAAGCAATCCAAAGAAGACCCCAACTCCTGCTCTATAATCTCCTACCATGCTACCTGATATTGCTGAATTAAGGATCCCAGCCTTTCACATGTGACCTATGACTTGGGTTGTTGGAAATTGGGGTTTAGTTGATTCACTTCTGATCTCCCTTATTTGTTCTTCTCAATATCCTGGCTTTTAATAGTGGATTCAGATGATTGTATACCATCCACTTGCAAGTGAGGTGGAGGCTCCCTCTCTCAAAATAGTAGCTTCTAACCAAACAAGATGATGTTTTAGCTTGCCGAAGTAAATCTGTTCATGAATTAAAAGCAAATCATATTAAACAGGTAGTTCTTGACTTACAACTGAATTGACCCCGCACTTAGGATGGTTGCTCAGTGGCTCACCACAGCACTATGCCTAATTTTACAATATTTTGTTACAGTAGTCATTAAGTGAATACACAGTTGTAAAGTGAATACATTGTTTTCTATGGGGGTGTGGTGTTTTGCTGGAAACTGGAAGTAAAACCAGTTTCTGGGGGGTTACATTTGCAAATAGCTATAAATGGGGGCCAGATGCTAAAGTGCCCTAAAAGTGGTCATGTGATTGCAATGGGGAGATAGTCAGAATTTCAAATCCAGGTTGTAAGTACTTTTTTCCTGGCCTGTCATAATTTCAAATGGTCCCTAAGCAGGTCATAAATCGAGAACTACTTGTATATATCTTGGAAGTGTGGGAATTGAATCTGCAAGGGTCATGAGATAGAAAGACATTTCAAGCTCTGGTTCCTGAATGAATTGATGCTATGACCATGTTCTGGTCTCTTTAGCCTTTCAGAAACAGGCTCCCTTCTGCTTAAATGCTCATCTGCTGTCCAGGCAAAGACAGCTGGTTCCTGTTTTGAATGTTGCACCTTCATCCTTATTGATTTGTTACTGAACTCATTGTGTCAGTGCGTGTGGCTTTTAACGGGGTTGCTACAAATGCTCAAATGCCATGTTTTTTGGAGCAAATGGCAAGGCTGAGGACTTACATGATCTCAGGCAGGTGAGGCTGGCTGGCTGTGGCTCAGCATATCAGTTATAAATAAACGGGAATGTCACAGAAGCATTTCCATAATTTAAAATAAACACAGAGCACTTGGTGAATTTAAAAAATTACATTTTTTGTATATTTACTCTGCTCACACAGTAGCATTATTTATAGGCACGTGCTTCTTTCCTAATGTATCTTATTCCAACCTACGCCACACAATTTTGGAATAATTGTTTTCTTTCCAACAGGTGGGATTTCCCACTTCTGTAAACCTGTCTCCGTTCCTGACCACGTAGCCCTCCCTGTATTTTCTTGGCTGTGGTTATTCCTGCACCAGTCTGGGCGTGTTAAAGTCAACCCCAGTTCAGGCTTCGGCCTACCACATATGGAAAGGAGTTCGGTATCCTATAGCAACCAAGCTTGGCATGCTATTTCTTCTATCAACAAAGCGCAAATTGCAAGCAAGGATGATGCTGAGTGTTCACCATGGAGAGATCTGATCATGTTCTCCTGTCTGCGCCCTTTTCCGTGCGGTTTCATTCCCACTTTTCATCAGCAGGTAAACAGAGTGGCGGAAATAGCAGACGGCTAATCCCCAAGCCGGATAGGAGAGTATTTGATTCCAAGAGCTCTTTTAAAAGAGCTTTGGAGCTTAGCCATCCACATGCAGCTTTTGTATACACACAAGGGTCCGTTTACCTGAAAAGGTGCATGGGTACATGCTGTACCTCCTCCAAAGCTCTACTGGCCAAGGACCAAACTGCCCACTCATCCAGAGATGATCGTTCTCGCAACTTTAAAGAACCCAGAAGCTGCAGTTTCATTTAAAGTTGCTTTCATTATACCACCAAAGCCCCTCTGAACAAGGATGACCCGAACAGACGTGCTTAACACAGGCAGAAACTCTGTTTTACTTAACCATCTTCATAGAAAGGACTGCCCCCATGCACCCCACCTGCGCCTTAAAAAGAGGTATCTTGCAAACTCCACCAGTCAAGGAATTTCTCCTGGCAAGGTCCAGGAGAAGACACTTTTCTGCCATGGTACCCACCCTCTGTCTGGAACATCATCACCCCACCCCCGAGGTAAGATCCACATCTACTATTTTGTCCTTCTTAAAGGGATTGAAGGGCTCTATCAACTGATCTGGGGCCCCAATGGGTAGCATCTTGGAGATGATTAATGAGGGTTAAAGAGCCTTAATGGTATACTGCAGAGGTCCCCAAACCTGGCAACTTTAAGACGTGTGGACTTCAACTCCCAGAATTCTGGGAGTTGAAG
>JANHGC010004079.1:81031-91260 GCA_027560395.1 Boaedon fuliginosus | reverse complement strand
ACTGCTTGGGGAGTGTTGTAAAGCTCTGATAAGCAGTATATAAAACCTGAGTGCTATTGCTATCTATGTTGTAAGCCGCCCAGAGTTCTTTGGGAGTTGGGTGACATAAAAGTGTAATTAATAAAATAAATAAATAAATAAATAAATGACTGTCTATTGCAGGCAATAGAAGAAGTACAGGAATCAACAATGGCAACAGCAAGTTTTCTTGTTTTCTCTTAAGCTAATGCTTCAACAAAGCCACTGTTTATCAACTTTGGAAACTTTAAGATGGGAGGATTTCAATTCCAAAAGCCCTCAACCAGTGCTGCCTGAGGAACTCTGGGATTGAAGTCCAACCATCTAAAAGTTGCCAAGATTGAGAAACACTGAACCAGGTAATAGAGAAAGGAGTGTTTTGAGGAGTATAGTATCCATGACAATACAAAGCCGCTGCCATATTAAAAGTGGGTACAGTTGCAATGTATCTTTTGATTTTATTTGCATTTTATTGATGTTTTAATTGTTGTGAGGCTCCTACATATGTGGTATTATAGCTATCCACATTGAAAAAAATCAAAATAAAATAACGTTCTTCTTTTCAGTCACCACCTCATGATCTACACCAGGAAATGATTCTTGCTGTGGCTTCCTGCAGTCTCAACTAGTAGAATGCATAGTGAGGCATGCTGGGAGATGTAGTGCCCACAAGACCACTGCCTGTCCAGATATGGTCCACCACGTGTTGCAGCTTCCATTAACTGTTGTTGAGACAGGAAAAGCTTGGGAAACGTAATCTCAGAATTGGGTGTTGTTGTTGTTTTTAAATGATGGATAGCAAAAATAAACTAACTTTTTCCAGCAAATAATTCTCTCACGTGGAGGGAAGTGACTGGAATCTTCTGTAGCTACACATCTGACATCAAAAGAAATACTTCAAAGCAGTGGTTACTAAATAGAAACTTCCTCAATACTCTTAACATTAATTTGTGGATTTTTTTTTTTTACTCTTTTGCTTTCAGCCAAACATTCCTGGATAATATTTCACAGTTACCTAGCTGCAAAGTTTTAATTTTCCTTCTTCTGATGGAAAGCCAGCTCAAAAGACAAAGGAGCTGGTCCCTATTGAGTTAATGCTACATTTGAAAACAGACTGAATTAAACAGGCTGTTGAATCCCCACTGATCTGGATCCACATTTTTTTTTCACTTTCTATTGGATTATGCCTTTGATGTTCATAAGAAAATAAAGTTGCGGTGAGAGAACAGAAACCCAACAGGATACACACTTATTCAACTTATTATAATCCTGCAGAAGAGGAGGGAGGAAAATAGAAAGGAAAATATTATTTCAGACTTTGTATCCCGATATTTGAAAAGGGAGCCCATCTCTGAAAATACACCCTTGATCATGGCATGGCTGTCCACTTCTTGGTATAGGCTTGCTGAATTAAGAGATGGTGAGATCCGCAAAAGGATACTACTAAATTATCTTTGTGAGATAGCATGGCCACAATGATACACAATGCCACAGGCTGACATAACGATATTATATTGTCAAATTAATCTTTAATCCTTCTTTCTTTGACTGTCCATAATTAGTACCTTTATTGATCCACTGCTTCTCTTCAGAGACCTTTAATCACTCACTCTAATACAAAACTAAGAATGAGGATTGATGAGACCCAAGGTGGCCTTTATGAAATACAGATAATCCTCAATTTACAACCCCAACTGGGAGCAGAATTTCCATTGCTAAGTAAGGTGGTTAATTAATTTATTTTTATTAATTTATTTTATTTTATTTTATTTTAATAAGATTTATAGGCTGCCCTCTCCCAAGGGACTTAGGGTGGCTTACAACAATAAAACAGTATAAAAAATAATTCATAATATACAAAACGAATTTAAAAAACCCATTAAGACATTTTTCGGGGTGTTAGCCCAATCCACCCTGTAAAAAGAGCCACATTTTCACATGTTTTAAGTTAAGTTGCGCCAACTTTTATGCTCTTTTTCTACCACAGTTGTTAAGCTGCAGTTGTTAAGTGAATCATGCAGGTGTTAAGCAATTCCAGCTTTCCCCATTGACTTTGCTTGTTAGAAGCCAACTGGGAGGGTCACAAATGGCAATCACATGATCCCAGGAATGCTACAACCATCATAAATCTGTCAGTTGCCAAACCCCTGGATTCTGATCCCATGACAGGGGGGAATGCGGCCCAGATTCTAAGTGTGAGGACCTTTTCTAAGTTATTTTCTTCAGTGCCACTGTCACTTTAAACGGTCACTAAACGAATGGTTGTAAGTCAAGGATTATCTGTAGATGGAAGTAGCAGCATTCTTGGAAGAACCTCCCAAACAAAACAAAAATGCAAAACAATCTTTTTTTTAAAAAAAAAAACTTTAAAGGAGGTGAGAACTGATTCTTCAAACAGGAAGGGGATGGGGCATCCTTCCTTATGCTTTAAGGCAGGATTACACATTTTTGTGCACGACTGGAGCTCACCAAGCTTGTGTGGCTTTATTTTAATTTGATAGCATATTGTCTAGTTTTTTTTAGGGAGAGGGGGTAATTAAAGATAATAGGTATGTTGGCCATTCTAGAACCTTAAAAAATCCACACAAGTAACAAAAAAACCCTAAAAAACCTAGAAAAAAAAGTCTTGAAAGTTGTTTTTGTCCGGGGAGGTACTACAAGACAAAAGTAAACCCTCTTCCACTGCTCAAAAATAAAATAAAAATCTTTATTTCTTTCTTCTATTCCTGCTTTTACCAGGTGGATTACATTTAAGGGATTTCTTTTCATAAAATACCTTGCAAATCCCATTACAGATATGCAAATTATTTAGGCTAATAGAAAGCAAGCAGTTGTGAAATTAAAAATAGACACGGAATGTTCTTTGGCTCATTCTTCTTAGGGCTCCTTCACAAGGAAATCATGGTAAGAAAAAAATATCACCTGAGGTTTCCAATACAATTCATGACGAAGCTCCCTAGCCTTCTCTGAATGGAGCTCCACTCCTGGCCTCTACATGGATGTGTAGTTTTCTTGACAACAATATAGCAATAGTTTACTACTGCCTTCTTCCAGGACATTTTTTCAATTAAATTTACTGCACTGGGTTTCTTAAGTGATCTCCCATTTAAGTACCAGTCACACCTGATTTTGCTTTGGTTGCTGGAATCAGCCAAATACGACTAAGTATTACAGTCTAGCTGGTGCATCTTTTATTCCTAACATGGCATCCCTTTCCACACTCCATATTTAAACCACTTTAAATGTAATGTGGAGGATAAATAACTTTATCCTTGCATACATGATGCTAAACTGCATGGAAGACAGTGCAGGCAAACTGAAGCTGCCAGATAACTGTGGAAGAGAAGGCAACGAGCCACAAAAAAACAAGTTGTCTTCTGTGGTGTGAAGGGACTCAATATATGGGTACAATAACAGACCAAGTGAGCCATGGTGGTGCAGTGGTTAGAATGCAGAATTGCAGGCTAACTCTGCCCACTGCCAGCAGTTCGATTCTCGCTGACTCAAGGTTGACTCTGCCTGCCACCCTTCCGAGGTCGGTAAAATCAGGACCTAGATTGTTGGGGACAATATGCTGATTCTATAAACCACTTAGAGAGGGCTGCTGAAGCGGTATGTAAGTCTAAATGCTACTGCTATTACTATACATCAGAAAGTGGTAGTTCAGACCAAAGGGGAGGCTTGGAGTTCCTTTAGTATCATAGAGTTGTAAGGACCTATGAGATCTCTAATGCTCTGCACAGTGTAGGATTCATTATTCCATCCCCAACAGATGACTATCTTGATAAGAGCAGAATGCAGAGGCACTTAGTCAGCTCAGGAGTAAGGTCACTTCATGTTGTTTTCAGATCTTGCATCAGATCATGTTATAATTTACATTATATTTCTAAGTCTTCTGTATCATTTAACAGGGTACATAACCTGAAAACTTTTGAGGGCTTTGGGGCTCTTTTGCAGTCCTCTGGCAAGGAGCCCCTACAGCTATACATGCCAGTAAAAGCTACTTTGATGCGTCTTTATCCAAACACTTTCATTTCTTTTTTAAGCAGGCATTTTGCCCACAACAATACATAATTGAAATTATACAGCGCATGCGATGAGGCACGTACAACTTGCAGCCTATGTATATTTTCAGGATATGTTATTTATCCCTTCTCTCTCTCTCCCTCCCTCTCTCTCTCTCCCTCTCTCTCTCTGTATAGCATATGCATTATGTATGTGTATGTGTAGAATATACTTTGTTTTGAGAGCAGGCAACAGAATTTCATTTTTAATGTGGGCCAGTGTGCTCACAGTAAAAAAAAATGACAAGGTTATCTTAATCCAAACAAGATTTTGGTTATTTACATGCGAGGTTGCTCAGCAAATCCAATTAAAACAAGGATTCTCAAACTTTTTGTATCATGGACCCCTATAATCTCTTCTAAGAAAAAATGTTTTTAAATTTAAACACATAAAATAAAATACATAGATATAGATTGTTTTATATCTGTAGAGGAAAGTAATCACATTCAAATGCAGTTACCATTATTCAAAAATGACACATACATTATTAGTTGTGCTTTATTAATCAATAAAAACATAGTACCCTTTAAAGATATATTGTGAGATTTCAGAACATTTTTGAAGTCCAGCGGCCATATATTAAATCATTGCCTATATACATTTTTGAACAAGAAGCTACATTTCAGCTACAAATGAAAACGGTATTTTTTAAAAAATCAGAGTTCAGAGACATCCCCCATTCCACACACACCCCAATAATATATCTATGTTAAGAACTTCTGAAATGGATAAAGCTGAGAGCCAGTTTGGTCTATTAGCTAAGGCACCAGGCTAGAAAGTGGGAGACTGTGAGTTCAAGTCCCACCTTAAGCATGAAAGTCAGCTTGGTTACTTCAGTCCAGTCACTCTCTCTCAGCCCAACCCTTCTCACAAGGTTGTTGCTGTGGGGAGGAAAATAGGAGGAGGAAGGTGTGTTTGATATGTTTGCTGCCTTGAGTTATTTGTAAAAATAATAAAGGCAGGATACAAATAAATGAATAAAATAAAAGTTTCCACTCAGCCCAAGCATAGAAATCTGTACAAACAGGGCTGAGCTAGAGGACTATGATCTGACTTGATATCTGACAATTTTCTCTGCTGCTATGATATTTCACTCCTAAGCCAACTAAAAAGAACAACAAGCTTTTTCTGTGAGATTAGCAATTTGTCTCCTGGATACGACTCAACCAGGTCAGTGTCCGTATTTGTACTCATGTTCTATGAGTTTAACATTTAGTTACTAAGAAATCATTTGAAGAGCTCCATTTGTTAGTTTTTAAAACTTTCCTTTTTGTCTATAGCTTTTATATCATTTTACTGTTTGATCTGTTAACCGCCTAGATACGCAAGTGAGATGAGCGATCTAGAAATTTGATAAATAAATAAAACAAATCTCAACTGAGGTAACCATACTTACAAAGGAAACAAAAGCAGCCAAGAGAAGGATGCGTACTAGGAGATCTTCAAACTGCTCCAGTATTAGCTCCAGAAGTGATTTTCCTACAAAGTTAATTTAAATCTCTTGTTAGAATAATTAAAAAAATCAGCAGAAAATAAGTAAAAATCAAGAACATGGGGTCATAACCTCAAACAGAGAGGTGGGAAGTTCAAAAGTGTTGCTGGAAAGTATTTCTTCACAAAGAGAATAGTAGAAACTTGGAACCAACTTCAGCTGCTGGTTCAATTATGTCAATATTCAACTTTGTCTGAACATGCTTGGGATAAACACATGTCCATCATCCGACAAAAATAAAAAATAAAACAAAGGTTAATAAAAATTTTAAAATAATAATTAAAAACTTAATAAAAAGACATTATAAAGACAAAGGGCAGACTCAGTGGAACAGTAGGTTTTATTCTGCCATCAATTTTCTATGTTTCTATCCCTTACATATCTATTTAAAAAGTAGGATGCATAAAAAAACTACAGATGAAACTAATTCTGTCAGAAATGGGAGGGGGGGATGCAAACTTAGATATGCTTCTACCTCCCTCTGACAATAGGAGACTTAGGTTTGATCTTCAAAAGCAAGGAATTGTTTTTGGATAGTATTTTTACATATATATAAACTAACATGAACACCAATAAAAATCCTGGCACAGCAAAAATGTAACATGTCAGGGGGAGAAAACTATAATGTAATCACTAATACTAGTTGTCTCATTTTTTATGCAGAGGAGTAACATCAATGGAGGAATACAAAGAAGGGGACATTTAGACAAATGGTGTCCAGACTATAATAGGTCCTTTTGTCACAACTTGGGATATGACAGCAAGAACCATTCATTGTATGGTAATCATGCCCACCATATAAAGATATAATTCATGATAAACAGAATACCAACAAAGGAGAACATTTGTAGCTTGCGGATGAAATGACAAGTCCTTGGTGCTCTCTGAGCTTGGTTGTTTTCTTGCAGACGTTTCATTACCCAAACTAGGTAACATCATCAGTACATTGGTGATATCATGATAAACATGGATCATCCTCTTAGACTGATGACAAGAAGCATTTCCCATCCAGATTACACTGGTGGGTATCTTAAATATTATCACTTTATTCATCCCATGAGTGACAAAAAAGCAATACATCTATAACATACTTGCAAAGTATGCAAGTTCCCCTGAGTTCCCCTGAAAGGGGTGAAGAGAGGCAGGATATAAATCCAATAAATAATAAATAAATAAATAATAATAAGTATTGTAGATTATTTAAAAGACATCAGTGACCCCAAAATCAGTCCAAAGAAGCTCATGGATGGCCTCTAATTTGAACTCAACTTTCTCTTCGTCTCCCCCATAGCCCATGAGTCCTCCCCTCCTCATTAAAATATTATATAATTGTAAACTGCCTAGAGTCGCCTCAGTAAGATGGGGGACATAGAAGTTAAATAAATAAAGAGATAAGCAAATGATTGCAAATAGGAATAAAAACTTACCTTCTTCAGCTGGAAGTTCTACAGGTTTCCAGTTGGGGATCCACAAAGCACAGCCAATGGAAAAGAAGGAAAAAGAATAAAAGATTGTTGATTTGCAGAGATACTGACTTTACCCAGTCTTTCAGAAGCTCCATGTTTTAGCCTCCAAATAATTAATGATTTTGCAAGTGCTAAAATGGAGAAAAAACAACCCAACTTTTTTGCCATCCCCCGGAGTTGCCTTGCAGTCAGATGAGTGGCAAATAAATTTAATAAATAAATAAATTCACTGAACTTACTCTAGTGTCACCAGATAGTAACAAATGGATCTGACAATTTCAAAATGTGAACTGGTAGTCCTTGAGTTACCATCCCAAAATTTCTATTGTTAAGTGAGACATTTGTTAAGTGACTTTTGCCCCATTTTACGACCTTCCTTGCCACACTGGTTAAGTGAATCACTGCCGTTGATAAGTTAATAACACAGTTGTTAAGTGAATCTTGCTTCCCCTTTGACTTTGCTTCTCAGAAGGTTGCAAAAGGTGGCCACATGAACTTGGGACACGGCAATGGTCATAAATATGAACCAGTTGCCAAGCATCTGAATTTTGATCATAGGATCAAAGGTCGTTATGCAAAGGTCATAACTGAAAAACATTCATGTCACATTTTTCAACTTTGAACGGTCACTAAACAAGCTGTTGTAAGTCGAGGACTACCTGTAATGATAAGCCATCCAACGCCCATAAACCCATGCTGTACCATCACTATGCCACATGAATAAAAGGGAAATTATAGCGTGAAATTGGCCTCCACACTGCCTTTTCATCATAATTTTTCAGCATAGCATAGAAAAACTCAAAAAGTAGTGCAAGATCAGAAGATGTGGAGAGAAAATATAGAATGTTAATGTTAAGATTAGATTGTAGAAATGATGGCTAAGATACAGACTTAGAGATAGAGAAAGATAAATGTTGAAATTATTGTCAAGATATGGAAATGTAGAAATACAAGTGTTAAGATTAGAATATGAAAATGAAATTGTTATGGTTAAAGGAATACTGTCAAAATGGCTATAGTATTGCAATGTTCTGATCACTGAATACATACAAATTTGTAACTCCTTGCAGCGCAAAGCTTGAAATTGAGATGATGTTTTAATTTTCTTTTGTAACAAAAAAAAAAAAAAAAAAAAGTTAAAAAAAAAAAGAAGATGTGGAGAGACCTGGCCTGTAGAACTGCCAAGAGGGAATGGAAAACAATCATTATGATCACAGGCTTTTCAAAATGGTGTCCAAGAGCCCTGGATGTATACGGTGGGAAGCTGATTGGAGGCCAGAAGAAAAAAAACTTTTCTATTTCCCATCAAGTGAATACAAGCAGGTTTGGATCAATAAATTGTCCCACATGACTTGTTACTATAATCTTTTTGGCATCTACTAAAAATGCCACAAAAGATTATCACAATTTTATAATTTTAATCTAACCCATCTAATCCAACAACTGCAGCCAGAGTTGAAATAACTATGACACGGACAACTTTTCAACTGGATTTTCCCAAGCATTTTTTCCCCTCCTTGAAAACCATAAGAGAATTCATAATAAACTAATGAAAGCCTTTGTTCTATAGTTTTGTGTTGATTGGCAACTGCAAAGATTAGATCTGGCTGACTTGAAATATAATAGGATTGTTTTGAAAGCATTGCATTTACTTATTTCAAATGTCAACGTCCTTCTACCCTTGTGGCAGGAATTTTTTCCATATCATTTTGGATAGGTAAAGGTGAATGTTAATCTTTAGCGATCTACGTGCTCCAACCAAGCTGGCTTTTTGTAAGAGTCAGTCCTTTGCTATTGCTTTTAAATGCCTTTTATTGTTTTTATTGCTTCAGAATTGTAAGCCGCCCAGAGTAATTGATTGCGCTGGATGGTTATAGAAATTGAATGAACGAATGAACAGAATGACAGCCCATAAAATATTTCTCCCCCCATTTTTTAATCCTCCTAGTAGCTTTATGAATTAGTGATCTTAGTAGTAGTTGTTGTTTTTCTAAAGTATTATTTGCTAAATCATGAACCATAGAACTCTAAGCATACATAATGGATTTATTATTATTATTTAGCGTATGATGAGTATGTGACAGAAGAGAAGTAAACATATATACATACTCCATATGTTACATGCTGTAACATCATACTAAGCTAAAATTAAACATACCATATCACGTCTTAGCACAATGGATGAATCCACACACATCTAAATTTAGCCTGTGAGCTTGATGGCTGAGGTGCAGTTTGAACCTAGAACTCTCTTCTCTGTCCTGGTCTCCCACTGTTAACTACAAAACCATGCCAACAACACAAGTCTTAGTGATTTAAATGCATCATAATTATGCATGAGTTTTGTTTGAGATAAAACTCTTAAATATGACATTTCGGGGGGAGGGGAGAGAGGAACTGACATTTTAAATACAGTGTTTTAGAGCTTTTTTCAAGAAAACCTTTAGATTGCTACAGAAACACAAGCGAAGAGATAAGAATGCTCAAAAGCATTATGGGATGATACTCATCAGATTCACCCACTCTCATGTTCCGCTTAAGTGACAGTAAATATTTCATGCAGAGCGTTGAAGAAATATCATTCAACAGGAGGGGAGGAATTAAAAACTCTGGGTTCCACAAAGCTGCTCATTTGCACTTTTAAAACATTCACATACACGTGGATAACCCACACACACACACTTTGATTAACATTCAGTAAACGAATTCACTATTCATAGCAGGCCCCCAAGTGACTCACAACTGCAGAGAAACTACAGAATAAAGCATTTCACTGCGGTTAGGGAGCAATTTGATTTTCTGCAGAGGAAGTGAGAGCACCAAGGCTGATAACCCATGAGACACTTGGCAGACACTAACTCTGTAGCTCCAAGTCAGGGGTGTCAAACTCGATTTCAATGAGGGTACCATCAGGGTTGTGTTTGACCTCGGGGGCCAAGGTGGGTGTGGCCAGCTTGACGTCACTCATATCGGTGGCGCCTGTGGTGGCCTGAGTGCCAGCGAAAACGGGCTCCCGAGCTCTGTTTCAGATGTAATGCTCTCCTGCAGCCCTCTACCAGCAAAAACAGAGCTCAAGTGGGCCATGAGTGGCCCCCCCAGGCCCCATTTTTGGCCGCAACAGCCTCTTGCAGCCCTCTACCAATGAAAATGGAAAATGGAGCTCCATTTTCACTGGCAGAGAGCTGCAG
>JANHGC010004079.1:28545-40300 GCA_027560395.1 Boaedon fuliginosus | reverse complement strand
ATTCGATCTGACAACCTGCTGAACAAGTCAGCAGAGACTGCAGTGCTGCATTTAACCACTGTGCCACCGAGGCTCTTGAACCACTCTGCCACAATTGGCCACATCTCAGCAAAATCTATTACAGGTAGTCCTCAACTTACAACGATTCATCTAGTGACCATTCAAAGTTACAACCGCATTGAAAAAAATGACGTATGACCATTTTTGACACAGCATTGCTGCATCCCCCATAGTCACATGATCAAAATTCAGAATCCTGGCAACTGCCTCATGTTTATGACAATTGCATTATTCCAGGGTCAAGTGGTCACCTTCTGACGAGCAAAGGCAATGGGGATCCCAGATTCACCTAACAACCATATTATTAACAACTACAGGGATTCACTTGGCAACTGCGGCAAGACAGGTCGTAAAATGGGTCCAAAGTCCCAACAAATGTCTCACTTAGCAACATAAATTTTGGGCTCAATTGCGATCGTAAGTCGAGGATTACCCGTACAAGGGGCCTCCCTTCTGAGCGGACACCCGCAGGGCAATGAAAAAGGGAACAAAACTCAGGAGTAAATCAAAATGCCTCTATCGTCACGTCTGCATTTTTTTTTCCTTTTGAGGAATTCTCACCTTGCCTTCAGCTCACATATAAAGAGCCTTTCATTTCCTCCGTTTTACACCTGTCTGTAAATTAAAGGACAGGCCCAACGCCTGTTTCACCTCCATTTTACATAGAGAGCCTTTGACTAATTCCAGTTTTGGCAGACTGATATTTTTAGAGGAGAGGAGTGGAAAAACTGGACCCCTCCCTGCAGAGAAACATTAAAATCACAAGCAAACCATCAGGCAACCTTGTAACTGAAAGCAAGCCCGCCTTTGGCTTCTACATGCATTGGCTGTCAGGGTTCCAAGTAATACACCCACAGCAATACACTGGAGCTTCAAAATGGCGTCGGTCAGGTCAACTTCAGGGTTGACATTGGCAGGATGGGTAACCAAGTCAAGATGGCAGGCATTATCATTGTCTGATAATTTCCTGACCGGGGAAATGAGGCAGGGTATAAATTCAAACAAACAAACAAACAAATTATCACAATGGCACTGAAACAAGCCGCCTCGAGTTCCCCTGACTGGGGAAATGAGGTGAGGTATAAATCTAATAAAATAAATAAATAAAATAAAGCGACTCAAAACCAGTCCTCGCAGTGATAAAACGGTTGCTAAGAGGAAAGCGTGTGCTTCTCGCATAACTGTATATTGGTTTTCTTTTCCACAGCCCTCCTTTATCTTATCTTTTCTGACTGGCACGTACAACTGTCATAGTCACATGATCAAAATTCGGGCACTTGGTAGTTATGACATGTAGTTATGACAATTGCAACATCCCCGGGTCATGTGATTACCCTTTGCAACCTTCCCAGCTGGTTTCCGACAAGCAAAGTCAACGGGAGAAGCCAGATTCACTCAACAGCAACAACATGGTTCACTTAACCACTGCAGTGGTTCATTTAACAACATGGCAAAAACAACAGCAACGCTGGCTGCACCTCCCTTAAGAATCGCTTTGCTTAGCAACGGAAAGCCCAGTCCCAAGTGTGGCGAGTTATAAGTCAAGGACTACTTATAAACCAAAAAGCAGCTTTAAATTGATTAAATGAATCAAAGTTTGTTTTCCCTTCCAAATGTAAAATAAGGTGAAAACCATTCGTTACAATCTTGACCTTTGGATCTGTTCGGTGTTATTTCCTCTGTACAAAATTAACAAATTTCCTCCAATGTTCTTTGTGATTTGTGTAAGCGGGTGGGGGCGGCAGCAGCTTTGTTTCTCACACGGGCAACGGTTGGGTCCAGGAGCCTGCAGGCAATGCAAGGCAATGGCCAGGGCTTCCACAACTACTGTTCCCATTATTTACAACCGGACCCCGACAGGAACTGGAGATACTCCCCAACCCCTATGAAATGTGAAAAATCACCACCCACTGGGCTTTCTGCAAAGAACCAGCCTCAATGAGAGCATTAACTGAACAATGATTTATTTTAGGTTGTCTCCCTTTGCTCTTTGAAAGTCTTCCAAAGATGTAGCCGAATGCAGCCTTCAATTACTCACTATAAATTCATGCCATGCTAAAGAAACCTTTTTTCAATTTCATTTTTACAAGCGTGCCAGTAGTTTATAAAAAGGGCTCCGCTTTAACAACATTCATTCATCATAAACAAGCCACCTTTCATTTGGGCTGCTGGGATTACACAGCAATATAAGCTATGTGTCAGCTTTAGAAGCCATTTTTCTTAGAAGCTTCCATGCTGCCACATGTTAAAGGTAAAGGTTCCCCTCTCACATATGTGCTAATCGGTTCCTGACTCTAGGGGGTAGTGCTCATCTCCGTTTCAAAGCCAAAGAGCCAGCGCTGTCCAAAGACATCTCCGTGGTCATGTGGCCGGCATGACTATATGCCGAAAACGCACGGAACACTGTTACCTTCCCAACAAAGATGGTCCCTATTTTTCTTCTTGCATTTTTACTTGATTTTGAACTGCTAGGTTGGCAGAACCTGGGAAAAGTAACGGGAGCTCACTCCGTTACGCGGCACTAGGGATTCGAAACGCCAAACTGCCGACCTTTCTGATCGACAAGCTCAACGTCCACTGAGCCATCGCGTCCCTTATGTTAGTGCCTGGGAAACTGGGAGGGCGGATTTTAGAGAGAGGTGAAAGTTTAGACATAACAACATTCTTCTTCTGAGTCAAGGCTGTTCCATCCTGCACCTGGGATAGGAGTGGTTGAAGGAGTGTCTCCAGTTGGGACGACGGGTGATTGGACCATGTGACGGACTGATGGGTGCAGGGGATGGGTTTTGGATTTTCAGCTACGAAGGGAAAATCCAGAATTTAAGATTCGGGTTTTCCCAGATGTAACAACATGACTTCTCTAAATAAATTCTTACTTGGATGAACTTTGTCTCTGAGTTTCTTTGGAATGCTGACAATATGGTCTACTTAACTATGATTTATTGAAAGGACACGATCTGTTAGGAGGAAGTAACTTGGCAACCTCGACTCAGAAAGAAAACTAAGCAGGGTTAGCGCTGGGTGGTATTTGAATAGGAAGCATCTTGTTCAAGTCCAGGACTATAGAGTAGATTGACAAATAGAGAAATAATCCAGAAGAAAATAGAGCCAAAGAGTGTTGTACACGTAGTCCTCGACTTACAACAGTTCATTTAGTGACCATTTAAAGTTGCAACGGCACTTAAAAAAAGCAACTTATGACCATTTTTGCAGCATTTTCATGGTCATGCGATTTACATTCGAATGACTGACAACCGACTTACATTTATGATGGTTACAGTGTCCCCAGGATCATGTGACCACATTTTGCAACCTTCTGACAAGCACACTCAATGCGGAAGTCAGAGTCACTTAACAACTGTGTTACTAATTTAACAACTGCAGTGATTCACTTAACTAAAATGTGGCAGGAAAAGTCGTAAAATGGGGCAAAATTCCCTTAACAAATTTCTCACTTAACAACATAAATTTTGGGCTCAATTGCGGTCATAAGCTGAAGACTACCTGTATTATATCAAGAGATCTATGGCTGGGGAATTCTAGGAGTCCACATGTCTTAAAGTTGCAAAGGCTGAGAAATACTGCCCTACAGTATGTTTTGTAAATCCTAATTTATAAGCCATATTGGATGGTTTTATGCAATCTGTAATATGACAAACAAGTAATCACATTGTGGCTTGGTGCAAAATAAGCCTTGGTGCAAAATAAGCCTTGGTAACATTATGATTATCATGAAAATGTGTGATATTTCTCATCCCTTTTAAGCACAATATGTAAAATGTGGCAATTCCTTTCTTTCTTCCCTGTCAAATCCAGGACCTTCACAACCCAATGCCAACTCAAATGGCCAGTAATCAAATAAAATCCCATTTCTATCAGTGGAATTACTATATAGAAATGGAACGACATGATTGTTAACAGCATCTGAAGCCTAATTTGGGGGAAAATGAAAAGGGGGAGGCAGGTGGCAGTAAGCCATACAATTGCAGAGGGATCTTGTTGGGCTGGTTGATTATCTATGATAGGTCAGTTTTTTTGCCATAGTTGTGCTGTGCTGAATTCACAGTGGGAATCATACCATTGTTTCTTAATATCTTCCAAGACTCCATGAACTCTGAGTTCCCAAAAGTTATGCAAAAAGCAGAAGGCATTCTGTAAGCTCCAGGAAGACCAACAAGGCAGATGCCCCCCCTTCTACCTACAGACAACATATAGTCTGTTTCCTTTAAAAGGAAACAGAGAAACACACAAAGCACACACACGTAAATTAGGCATGCTAAAAAAAGAATTCACAGATGATCACACACACCCCAAAAAGGCTTTCAAAGTGCCATTTAGGCTACAGAGTACATCCTATCACTTCCCTTCTTTCATCTTCTAACTAACATACCCATCTTAGTTTGGCTTCATCAAAGCTATTTGCATATGCTAAATATGACTTGGGCGGAAAGGGCCCTTCCCAAAATTTTTTGAAATGAGACAAATATTGACTCAGGTGGAAATTTGCACTTTTCTCCCCAATGAGCAAGTTCCATCTTTGCCTATCTTTGGAGTAACTTTCCTGAATGTCAAATGTTAGCTAAAGTAGTATCTCTCATCATCTCTAGCTTATTGAATCATTGGTTATATTGGCTGAGGATGATGGGAGCTGTAATCCATTCTTTTGGAGAGCAGCAGATACATTCCCTTTCCAGAGGACTCAAGAAAAAGGTGAACTATATTGGTCCTGAAAATATACCGGGAGCAAAAACCCTGCTTCTTACCTCTCTCTGTGTATTTGTCCAAACCATTTAAAGTTTAAATTAGAATGCTACTTAATGCCCCTTATTTATTTATTTTTTAAGAAAGCTGAACCGGGAAATGAGGCGGGGTATAAATTGAAACAAACAAATAAATAAATAAATACATACAAATAAATAAGACTTTGTTTCATTTTAAAACAATACAAATATCTACAGTAGAAAAGTAAAAATAGCAGTGGCCACAAAAATAAATGTGTTTATCAAAAATCAGCAAGCCATTAAACACTGAACACCTGCTTAAATAATTACAGTTTTAGAATTAGTCTGAGCATGAAAATATCCCTGCTTTTATCCCTGGCTCCCTATATGCTTCACAAGTGGATTTATTAGGACTCTTGTCATATCCTTTTGCCAAAATGATATTCAGGGTGGCTTGCAAAGATGAGCAGGGAGGTATTTCCTGCCCATAAAGGCAAACAGTGTAAAAGGATGTGGTGGGGCGGGGGGAGAAAAAGAAGAGAAAGAAGGAAACCACAATCAGGGATGGGATTCATCCAGTTCGGACCAGTTCAGGCAAACTGGATGTTAATTTTATGTCTCGTTCGGCGAACTGGTGGCCCTGCCCTGGCCCTGCCCTGCCCCTCCCAGGAGTCCCCACACAACCCATTTTTGGATCCCAGGTAAGTGCAGGGGGTGTGTGGAGCCCGGGGAGGTAGAAAACAGGCCTCCCAGGGGCTCGGGGAGGGCGAAAAACAGGCCTCCCGGAAGTTCCAGAAGTCCAGAAATAGGCCCGTTTTTGGCCTCGGGAGCCCGGGGAGGCCATTTTCACCCTACTGGAGGCTCGAAGAAAGCCTCTGGAGCCCGGGGAGGTCAAAAACACCGCCCCCCGGCCGTGGTGCAGGAGGCCAACTAGGCTACGCCCGTGGCCATGCCCACCCAGCAACCGGGCAGAGAACCAGTTGCTAAAATTTTTGAATCCCACCCCTGACCGCAACCATCCATTCTCAACCTGTGAAGGAAAATCTCTGAGAGAATACAGGTAAACCTCACCTTACGACCACAATTGGGATCAGAATTTCTGTTGCTAAACGAGGCAGTTGTCCAGTGAGTCACAGCCAATTTTATGAGCGCTTTTGCCACAGTTGTTATCCCTGCAGTTTTTAAGTGAATCATGCAGTCATTAAGCGAATCCGGCTTTCCCCCATTGACTTTGCTTATCAGAAGGAAAATCGCAAATTGCAATCCATTACCTTGTCGCCTGTAAAAACATGCCAGTTGTCAACTGCCCATATTTTGACCATGTTATTGTGCTGATCTGCGATGGTTATAAGAGTGAGGGCCAGTTGTAAGGGACTTTCTTCAGTGCCACTGTAACTTCGAATGGTTGCTTAAAAGAATGTTTACTAAATAAAAGATTCCCGGTGACAGTTCACTAAGGAAAAATCAGGAATGGATACGAAGTTGAGCTCTGTTCATTCCAACTACTGAGTATCCTTTATTATTATTAATTAATTATTATGAATTACATTTTTTATGCCGCCCAACTCCCAAAGGACTCTGGACGGCTTGCAACATAGATAGCAATAGCACTCAGATTTTATATACTGCTTATCAGAGCTTTACAACACTCCTCAAGCAGTTACAGAGTCAGCATATTGTCCCCAAACATTCTGGGTCTTCATAATGATGATTATCCCTACTGCATGGGCCTATTCTGAAGTTTACCCACCATTTGCTCATTAAAGTTTTATTGGTTTGTTGGTTGATTAAATTTATATGCTGCCCATCTCATTATCAAACCATTCTAGGTAGCCTAAACAGTTGGATCCACATTGCCTAAATTGCCTAAATAGTAGGGTCCATGGACTTGGGAAGGAAATGGCTAAGTAAATTTAGTTGGAAACTGCCTGCTTTCTAGTTCCTTGAAGTCAGTGTCCCTGGAATGCCCAAGGACCAGAGGAGAAAGCCCAGGAGTGAGCAAGAAATGCCAGGCTGATCCCACTTCCATATGGTCAATTGTTCATACAGCATCAGACTTGAAAGCCACTGTTGATTGCAGGAGAAAATGCCTCTAACTTTGGAGAGCTAAGCACAACTATCCTAACTATGGGTCAGGGATGAGTTGAAAACAGCACCATGGGGACATGGCAGAAAAGAAATGGCCAGGTGCAAGCATGGGAAAGTCTTACATATATTGCTCAAGTCTGGGGAAAGTACCTGTTAAGAATACACTGAAAGTGATTTATGAGCCATTGCTGAGTCATACAAAGTGCTAGAAACGCTTCTGTCACAAACACTGTGACATATGCCAGCATGTACCAGAGAGGATTAATGCCATAATTTAAAAGGGTGATTCAATTTTATAAATAAGTCAACAATACTTTAGAGGCCTGGCTTGTTTCCATAGAATGAACAAGTTTTTCAATGTTCTAAAGAGCAAACTTTCTGCATTCCACCCAGGGGCAGAAGTGGGGTCAAAAGGTTAAGATGAGGGATGTTACTCTGCAATCAGAGTCTTACCCACTTTTTGTGACTGTGGTGCACTTCCAAATGTATAATTTTTCATTGCATCTCATTTTCTCTCAGACCACCTAATGCTTTTCTATAGTAGATATCTTACAGTTGGACTTTTCAAGGAGATAATCCCAATCTACATAAAATGAACTCTCTCCACTAATGCTTTTGATCTATAAATTAGCTTTTTCACAATTACACAAGGTCCTATTTCTATCATACGAGGACTTCAAGTAAAGCCTTTTCCTATGTATATTCTATGTTAGGCTGTCATTTGATCTGTTGTTATTTAATATATATTAACAAATAATGCCTTAAGAATAAGAATTTAAGAATTATGAACCTGACTAGTGAACCCAAAATAAGGAAACACTCTCAGGACCCTTGAATTCCTAAAAGTAAAATTTTATTAGATACACCATATTGGTACCAAAGAAACAAAACCAGCTCTAGTTTTCCCGTGCAAATGCTTGCCTAGTTAAACAATAGCTTCCTCTTCTCTCCACTCCTGGGGGGTCACATTGTCCAATTATGAGAGGTCCTTTTGTTATGGGAACAGTCCATCTCTTTCTCTAGCACCTGCAATGGTGACCTTGATAGTTGCCAAGCTCTCACGATCTCCGCATACATTCTCAGCATTCCATTTCCGCCTTCCCTCCCCCCAGTTGGCAAGTTGAAAAGCATTACAGTTTGAAAGGAGCAAATATTACATAAAATATATGTGAACATGTACTAGCCATGGCATTGATATCATCTACCCTCTAGGTGGCAGCACAGAGTGCCTTGCCACCCATAGTGATGATTGGCAAGACAGCAGAGGCAGAGGTAGCAACTCATCTTACAACGACAGCAGCAGAAGTGGCAGCATCGACCGATGAGGCCTCGGAGGTGGCAGTGGACAAAGAATCCGACCTAGAGCTAGAGATGAGCCTGACAGGAGAAAGCTTCTCTTCCCAAGCTCCCCCAAGATGGCGGCGACCACCGAGGCAAGTATCCCGTCACCAATATTCACACCCTGGTCTTTCGCATCAAAGAAAATGGCAGAAAGACCACTTCCAGGGACTTCCGGCTCCAAGATGGCAGCACTCATGGGCACCATGCCGGAATCACAGTGCCAATGCAGGCGGCTGAAATCCTTCAGCCACTAACCCTAACCCTGCCAAAGCCATTCACCCACTGGGCAGCCCCTGCGGCTGCAGTGAAACAGCAAAGCCAGCCAGTGTCTCCAGAGACACCACCGGTAGCCCGGAGCATGCCATGCCAGGCTGCCCAGTCCCAACTACTGGTTCTGGCAAGCTGATCCAGCACACCAGTGGTCCCAATGACCATCCCAGATTGTCAGACCACCAGGCCCTGTGTGCCTACTGCGCAGGACATCCATATCCCCTTGAGACCCTCTTTGCAACTTTTGGAGCCATGCCGCACCTCTCGTCCAAGCCTGCAGAAGTGACTGGCCTGGCTGCACACTGCACACAACTCCCTTAGGACTGTGGGCGGCTTACAAACATAATACATTAAAATCACAAGTAATAAACTACCTAAAAAATTAATTAGTATTTAAAACATTAAAATGTAACATACAATCAAGCAAATGTATTAATACATCCATACAGGGGGAATCAATGGTCCCAAGCCTGCTGGCACTGCCAGGTTTTAATAGCCTAGTGGAAGGCTAATAGGTTAGAGATAGTCCAGATCCCCAAGGGGAACTGATGCCAGAGGGTTGGTGCCACCACAGAGAAGGCCTTCCCCCATGGCATTGCTTGGCTGATGGAAGCCAACTCTGTGGGATCTAGCAGGGCACTGGGTGGCATAAGGTGGAAGGAGACGGTCTCAAAGGTACCCCAGTCCTACGCCATGTAGGGCTTTAAAGGTAATTACCAACATCTTGAATTGCACCAGGAAAGCTGTTGGAAGCCAGTGCAGCTCACGGAGGAATGGTGTTATATGGATGCACCAAGGTACACCCTTAATCACTCACGTAGCTGCATTCTGGACCAATTGAAGCTCCCAAATATTTTTCAAGGGTAGCCCCAAGTAGACCACATTGCAGTAATCGAACCTCAAGGTGATGAGGGCATGAGTGATTGTGAGGAGAGCCTCTTGGTCCAGGAAGGGGTGCAGCTGGTGCACTAGGTGCACCTGTGCAAAAGTTCCCCTGGCCACAGCTGCCAAATGATATTCCAATTGCAGCTGTGGATCCAGGAGAACTCCAATTTGCGCACCCATTATGAGGGGGTCAGTCTCTCCCCATCCAGAATTAGAGATGGATACTCAACTGGACCACAGGGCGGCAATACCCAAAGCCACTCAGTCTTGTCAGGGTTGAGTCTGAGCCTGTTGGTCCCCATCCAGATCCTCACCACCTCCTGGCACCAGGACATCACCTCAACAGCATCACTGGTCCGGCCAAGGGCGGAGATGTATAATTGGGTATCATCAGCGTACTGATGATACCCACCCAATACCATCGGATGATCTCACCCAGCAGTTCATGTAGATGTTGAATAGGAGAGGTGAGAGAACTGAGCCTTGAGGCACCCCACATAGTAGGGGCTTCAGGCCAGATCTTTGCCCTCCTACTAACATTGACTGAGTGCGGTCTGAGAGGTAGGAGGTGAACCACCGTAACACAGTGCTCCCCACTCCCAATCCCTCGAGCCATCTCAGCAGGATACCATGGTCAATGGTATCGAAAGCCGATGAGAGGTCAAGAAGCACCAGGACAGCCTCTATCTCTGGCCCACCAGAGGTCATCCACCAGCATGACCAATACCGTCTTAGTGCTGTAACCAGGCCTGAATTCAGACTGAAGAGGATCTAGATAATTCGTTTCCTTCAAGGTCTGTAGGAGTTGAAGAGCCACCACCTTCTCAACAACCTTCCCAGAAAGGGGAGTTTGGAGGCAGGACAAAAGTTCTTCAAGTCAGCCAGCTCCAGGGAAGGCTTCTTGAGGAGGGGCGTCACCATCGCCACCTTCAAGGTTGGCAGGAAGAATTCCTCACTCAACGAAGCATTGATTACCACCTGGAGCCAGCTGTGTGTCACCTCTCATCTAGCGGAAATCAGCCAGGAAGGGCATAGGTCCAATAAACAGATGGAGATGCTCATCCTACCCATGGCCTTGACCACTTCATCAGGGGCCACAGGATCAAACTCACCCCAAATAATGGGACTAAGACTTGCCCCTGTCACTTTTGTAGATCAAATAGAGTCCAGGTCTGTCCGAATCTGAGCAACTTTATCTGCCAGGTACTGGGCAAATTCTTCAGCTCTACCCTGCAAACATTCCTCAACCTCCCCCAGCTCCGTCACCCAACACAGGGCAGCTGAATGACAGTCTGCAGATGCAATAAGTGAGGAAAAGTGAAAATGCTTTGCCGCCCTTATCACCACTAAATAAGTCCTAATAAAGGCACTTAATAGTACTCAATCGGGTTCGGATTTACTGGCTCTCCAGCATCTCTCCAGACATCTCTTCTGGCACTTCATCTCCCAGAGCTCCCAGGTAAACCAGGGAGCCCTCCGAGATCGGCGCTCAGTGAGAGGTTGCAAAGGCACAACTCAGTCCAGAGCCCCAGTTGCTGCCTTATTCCAGGCTGCAACCAGAACTTCAGCCAAGCTGTGGGCAAGGGAATCTGGTATCTCCCCAAGCTCCTTCTGGAACCCATCAGAGTCCATTTGGCATCGGGGTGGAACCACCTAGTCAGTTCCACCTCCCTGCAGTGATGGGTGGTCGTAAGGAAATCCAATCTTAGTAGGGAGTGATCTGACCATGGCAAGGGCTGGATGACTACCGTGTTTCCCCAAAAATAAATAGGGTCTTATTTTCTTTTGAACCCCAAAAATCAGGCCTGGCCTTATTTTCAGGGGAGAGTTATTTCACCCCCTGTGGTGTGCCATGTTTGCTGCTGTTGCTGCAGTAAAAGGGGAAGCAAAGTCCTGTAGGCAGAAGCTGCGAGGGAGCTGCAAGGGAGGCAGAACTAGGGAAGGGGGTCATTTGGAACCGCGCTGTATGCCTCCCTCCCCTGTTTTTGCCTCCCCCAATCTTTCAGCCATCTGACTAAAGGAGAGAAAGAGCAAAACGAAGAGGAGTGTATTTCGGCACCGTCAACACTTCCAGGAACAGCCGCCGCCGCCTCCCCATTTCCAGTTCCGATGGTTGAGGTTCACCATCCTATTGCTGGAAGTATTGGTGGTCCCAAAATATGCCCCTTCCATCCATGCTCTGCAGGCCAGCGCCGACTTCCCAGCTGCCCAGCCGCATTCCATTCGGGTCTCCTCAGCCAAAACCCAGCTGAAATTTTTTTTCCGCCCGTCTTTTCAACCAGCAAGCTCAGCCGACCCCCTCGGATCTGATCAACTCAGGCACTGTTATTGTTCCCAGCTGGTCCCAGCCAAATCCTTTTTGCCATGAAAGCCGAATGTGGATGTGGCTG
>JANHGC010004075.1:348322-368958 GCA_027560395.1 Boaedon fuliginosus | reverse complement strand
CATTCAAGGCACGCCGAAGCTGAAGCGCCACCACCTTCTCAACAACCTTCCCCAGAAAGGGAAGGTTGGAGACAGGATGGAAGTTGTTCAAAACGGCCGGGTCCAGGGAGGGCTTCTTGAGGAGGGACCTCACCACAGCCTCCTTCAAGGCATGCGGGAAGAACCCCTCACCCAGAGAAGCATTTATCATCAGGATGCTGTTGTAGAAGCCAGGATCCAGGAAGGAGACAGAAGCCCCAGGGCTCACCTGGTCAAACACAGCAGGTTTGCCTCCATAGAGGACCAAGGTGTTCCCTTCCCTCTTGGCCTCACCTGACATGGAAAAGGCCAAGAGTGTTGAGGAAGTGTTCTCAGTCTCTCCGTTCCCTCTTGTTCCTGCAAGGGGTCATTTTGCTTCCTCAAAGCAGGACTTAAAGGTCCAGCCGTCCAGCCCAGCTGGGCATTCCTGCTATTTGGGCACCATGAAGGTTGCGCACGGCCTCCTCCTCCTCCTTCTGAGTCATAGAAATGGTCATCGGATCACAGAAGGACTTGAAAGAGGGCCAACCTGGTGTGCATCACCGAGACCTGGTTGGGGCCAGAAGGGGGTGTTCCCCTCATGGAAATGTGCCCTGCTGAGTTTCAGATGTTGCACCAGCCACAACCCCAGGGCAGGGGTGGTAGGCTGGCTGTAATTATGCATCAGGAGCTCCATCCATCGGTAGGTGTTGTTCCTGAGATGGACGGGTGTGAGTCTCTTCTTCTGAAGTTGGACTCAGGGGTGCAGTTGAGTTTGTTGCTAACGTACCTGCCTCCCAGCTGCATTGCATCAGCTCTGCATGTGCTGTTCGAGGAAGTTGCTGGGCTGGCGGTTGAGTTCCCCAGGCTGATGGTGCTTGGGTACTTCAATCTGCTATCCCTGGGTGACCCCTCGGATGCGGTGCAGGAGTTTATGGCCTCCATGGCAACCATGGACCTGACCCAAGTAATTCAGGGTCTGACTCATGGGGACACACACACACACTCCATCTAGTTTTTATCTCGGAGCAGTGGCACCATGATCTGGGTTTGCGGGATATAGTAGTAGAACTCTTGCCATGGTCAGATCACTCCCTTATCCAACTGGATTTTCTGACACCCATCCCACCCTGCAGGGAGACGGAACCGACTAGCTGGTTCCCTCCAGGTGCCTAATTGGACCATGATTTGGTGACTGTGGCCAAGGGAGCTTATGCACAGGTGCACCTGTTGTTTCAGTTGCCCCCTTTCCTGGGCCAGGAGGCCCTTCTTACAGTCACCCGTGACCTTGTCACCTCTCCATTGGATTACTGTAATGCGCTCTACATGGGGCTGACCTTGAAGAGCACTTGGAAGCTTCAGTTGGTCCAGAATACGTCCACATGGGTGATCAAGGGTGTACCTCAGTACACCCACATAACACCATTCCGCCGTGAGCTGCACTGGCTCCCAATAGTCTTCCAGATGCAATTTAAGGTGCTAGTGACAACTTTTAAAGCCCTTCATGGCTTAGGAGCGGTGTACCTTTGAGACCGCCTTCTGCCACCTCATGCCTCCCAGTGCCCAGTTAGATGCCACAGAGTCGGCCTGTTATGGGTCCCGTCAGCTAAACAGTGCTGGCTGGTGGGTCCCCGATCTAAGGCCTTCTCTGTGGTGGCACCAGCCCTCTGGAACCAGCTGCCTTGAGTTCCCCTTGATTGGGGAAGAGAGACGGGGTATAAATCAAATCAAATGATATATAAATAAATAAATAAATTTATTTATATTAATAGAAGAATCATAACTGGTCTGTTCACTTGGCCAATGTATAGTCTGTCCCATTTCAAAGATGTGAACATTGAATTGTAATGAAATATGTGGAGGGTAAAGCTTGTATTTCTATGCCAGACACATGATAAAATATTTGCAACATTAAATGGCTTTGATTTCTTTAAAATATATTTAAAAGTTAATCTCCACTTTCGACACAGAAACAAGTGACTTATGATCATTTTTCATACTTATGACCATTGCAGCATCCCCATAGTCACATGATGTACATTTGGATGTTTGACAACTGATTCACATTTATGATGGTCGCAGTGTCTTGGGGTCATGTGATCATCGTTTTGCAACCTTTTGACAAGCAAAGTCAATGGGGAAACCAGATACACTTAACAACCTAATTTAACTAATTTAACAACTGCAGTGATTCAATTAACAAATGTGACAAGAAAAGTCATAAAATGGTGCAAAACTCACTTAACAAATGTCTCAGCAACATAAATTTTGGGCTCAATTGTCATAAGTTGAGGACTACCTGTACTACAGTCACCATACTACATGGGTAGATATACACAGACATTAGACAGTATTGGGAGTATTAGATGTTCATCAGAGTGATGGCATGAGGGAAAAAACTGTTCCTGTGTCTAATTGATTTGGCATTCAAAGCCCTGGCCTATAGCATTGCCCGAGGGAAAGAGTTGAACAGTTTATGTCCAGGATGTGAGGGATCTGCAGATAACTTCTCTGACCAACGCAATATGCAAGTCTTCTATGGAAGGCAGGGTGATTGCAATTTGCTGACCAAATAGCAAGGGAGCATGAGAAGTAAGCATTGACTCAACATGGCTTTGGCAGGTGGATAAGAATGTCAACTTCTAAAACCAGCTCAAGATATATGTATATCACCGACGAGTGTGTCATGTGATTCTCAATCTTAATCCAATACCCAAATTTAGAACTGGAATTCTCTGTCTTTAAAAGATGTCATTGCAGAGGTTAGTTTTTAAAAGAAATTAGTGATTCAACTTTCCCACACCTTCTTCCCTATTAAATAGCTTATTTCCTTTGCATTGTTATGTGTTAAATTTGTTGGGAAGACTATAATTTCATTTCCATCTTTATATTTGGACATACCTGAAAAGAAATTCTCTGTTATTAGCTAAGGACTGACAGCTCCCAAAACTTCAGTTCACTGATATCTATGGAGATTCTCAGTCGTCCAGGTCATGGTTGTCCCAAAGGTCCTTTTTTTCAAAAGGCAACTGGATTTTCTTTGTTTTTCCCTGAAGAACTGAAGAAGTTTCTTGAATGAAGAAGTTTCTTGGATGAGAAACATCTTCATGAAAACAAAAGAAAACAAAGAAAGTCCAGTTGTCTTTTGAAAAAGCACCTTTGGGTCAGTTCACTGATGATGCAAATTTGAAAGATGAAATCTCATTCTTTAGCATCAATAAACACGTTAAGTACTTTCTTTTCCCAAACGATCAGGAACGGAAATGATCCAGCTGTAATTCATTATAATGTTAAGAGATAATTTTATCTATTAATGCCATGGGGAAAATATTACTTTCCCTTGAAGACTGAGAACTGGTATAACTGTGTAAATTCAAAGTACCGGTATATCAAATAGGTATGAAACCTACGATTTCCTGCTACATCTTACCAATTCATCATCACAATCATCCTGCACAAGGCCTTCCTCCTCCTCTTCTTCTTCCCCATTTAATGGCTCTTCTGTATTCAGGTCTGCTTCTGATGCTGTGTCTTCCTGAGAAATTTCACTTTTGTTTTCATCTGCCTTTTTTCTAACTTCTGCAAAAAATAAAAGCCCAATTGTAAAATACCGATGTGATTTGTGAACCCTGTTTCATTGGCAGGCTTTATTTGGCTTATCTCAGCATTTCTAAATAATCAAGAATCCAAACTGGAAACTAATTGAATTTCACCAACTGTCCCTGTATGTTGCCACATTGGGAGCATCATGAAAAATTAAAATGGCACCAGGGCTCAAATGCTAGGAACATCTTATCAGAAAGAAAAAGAAATTGAATTGAATATCTCCTGGAGAAAAATGTCTGCAACAAGTCCTAACAGAGCCTATGATCCTGACATCTTCCCAAGATTTCCAGGAGAAATACCACTTCATTTCTTACCCTTTTATCATTTAATAGGTGCTTATTGCAAACTATAACCTGAGATCAATATCACAGAGTCCAGGCTTAGAGAAAAGCAGTTTCACAAATAATTCTTGGCTTTGTTTACATGACTTGGTTAACATTATTAACAAATCTAGTTTTATAGTGGCTTAATATTTTTGTGAACCTAGGCCATTTGATTAGTTTATGGTTCAATACATTATGCAAAACCAGAAAATGGGTTAACTGAAAAAACAAGTTAACCTTGGTGAATGCAGTCCCTGAATTAAAACTGGGCATGGTTTGGGAGTAATACAAATAATCAGTTGAGGGTTTGGGCTGGATGAAGAAGTGAAAAACACTTAGAATGTTTCTATTCTGTTTCTTTTCCTTTTGTTAAATCTACTACTGCATATAGCAGGTAACAGGCAGAAAAAATATCAAGGTGGCTTACTGTCATTTAGATATATGAAATAGAGCAAGGATGGAAAGCCTGCTAGGCTTCCAGATACAACTAGATTGTGGCTCCCTTCATCTGATTAAGATTGATGGAAATTGGAATCAATCTCTGGAGGACTGCAGCCTATGAATAGGGAAATGGTGTCCTTCAGAGGTTTTGGATATATGTAATCTGCTGAGCTACAGATTCCTATCAGTATCTGCGTCCTTTACTAGTACAACCAATGAAAATATATTCTCAAGGACAAAAAATCAGCAGGGGAACCTCAGAATACTTTTATATTCAGATGGGAAGCCTGATAGTTTTTTGAAATCACAGGTTTCCAAGGGCTATTGGTCTTGTTCTGCTATTATGATCTTTATAATATAGATGCCAGTGAAATATGTCCATACTTTAGATTGCCTAGAAACAGTCACTTATATTTAATAACACTGATGCAGTTTTACTCAATATGGTGCCTACAGACAGATTGGATTATAACTCCATTAGTCATCATCCACTTTGGCCCTTGCTGGCTGGATAGGTGCTGAAGGTGAGAATGAAAAAATCAAAACCCTATTTAGTTCCTAGGCATGGCACAAGGGCATCACAGAGCTGGACTGTAATTGCAAAAAATACCAAAGGCCCTTTGTCCTGAACAAAGGAAGTTCAGCCAGTGTTAGGAACCTGGCACTGACTTTCTGCACTTGAACTCCTACTGTGTCTTGGTGTTACTGAGGGGGCATTTGCAATTATCCAACTGACCTGTAGGTGTTTTTTGTTGTTCAGCAATCTGCTCCAATCTGCCCAAGAGAGCATCAATGTTGGATTTGATCTGTGTCAGCTCAGTTTTAATTGTCTGCAGTTCACTGCATTTCACTTGGAAGACAAAAGTTAGAAGAAAACCTTATTCTTTTGTCTGGTACGAATGAGCAATTTGCTTGAGCAGAGATTTAATTATACTTCACATATACCTTTTAGTTGCAGGTCCTGCTTGGCGTCCATCACAATAAGGGCTTATTGGGTTCAGTATAGGACAGGGTCTCGTTTGCCTTTCATAGCTGAGGAGAAGACAGGAGAATTTTGGCAGGTCCATTTCTCCCATCAGAGTGCACCATCAATGGGAACAAACTACCAAAACCTAAATGCTAGTGCACAGCTACTTAAGGGTTTGGAAGCCCTGTGCTATATTGACTCTGACAAGATGGTGATATTGTAGGTATCAAAGAATTCCTTTATTAATGCTTAGAACGTCCTTCCTGCCACACTCTCCCAACTTTGGTGATGTACAAGATTTGCAACTCTGAGTCAATAAAAAACAAAAGAGGAATCTTTCACCTCATTCCTTGAATGTTTTACAAAGATTTCCCCCTTAATTTATAATTTGCATAACTACTTAGAAGTTGATGAAATGATCCATACATGTGAACAAACACAAATATATGCATCACATTGAACAGGCCTATGTACCCACTCCTTTATTTAGGATTCTTTATTACATTATTTCCTTATTTTTGTGCCATCACGTCAAGTGAATTCTGAGCTGTTGAGCAGATACAGACTGTCTTAAACGCCACCCCTCCCCTTTTGCCCTCTTGGATTCTTTTCAATTAACATATTTCTTTTCTTTTCTTTTTCTTTTTTTGCAAAACTGTATTTCCTGATCCTACTGCTACTTACTTCTTGTGCCCAGATCAGTTATTTGGGGGGAAATGCCTGCATAAGTTAGCTTTTGCTGTAAGGTGAATGATTCCCTCAGATGAATCCAGTCTGACATTGATTTCCCAGCCTTCAATTTCCTATAATTTTCACTCAGTCTTTCATGTTGGGCAAAGCCGAGCATCTTCTGTTTTCAGTGGAATGTTTTACTTTCTTAGGAAAGGAGGAAAGTAGTATTTTCCTGTTTTTATTTCCCAAAAATCTGTTGCATGAATGATGCAGTACAGTTTGAATGAGGTTCATTAGTTGGAGAATTAGTTCAATATTAGAACAGAGATGATAATTTGAACATCATCACGTTTTTTGTATAAAGCTCAGCCAAGGGCATGTATTCTTTCCTCCAGCTATTTAGTCTTTTGTTACTCAGTGACAGTTTGAATTCAGATGTTTCTGGCTGTACTTACCAAACAATTGTATCTCATTGGCAGCCAGTTTTTGTGGTAAAAAGCACTGACAAAATATTAGCTGACCAAGTACTTGGCTTAATGTATTTTCTTCTTCTGTGATGAGTATGGGTTTATTTTTAATGCTCCATTTATTTGTTATTGTCATTGTTTATAATATACTAGCTGATTACCTGGCCTTGCTCTGTTTTTTTTTTTAAAGTATATTTGTGCCACAGCGTTTGCGGCCTTCTGAAGCCCCCGGGACCCCCTCCTACATCTCTGCTCCGGCCAGACTGGCTCTGAGGAAAGACAGCTGGGGCTTGACAGCGGCACTGGGCCGCAGCTGTTTGTGGGCCTTCTTAAGCCCCGTGCCCCCTCCAACATCGTAGGCTACCTTACTTGGTAGGGTGGGCTGTTCTGTGTGTCTTGGACCCATCGCCGCTGGGGCAAATCAGGAATTTATATGTTTAAAACCTGGTGCCTCAGAGGTTTGAATAGGGTGCCTCAGTCAGTTTGAAAAGTACACATGCTCAGTAGAGAGAGGCAAAACTGCACACACTCAGTAGAAGGTTGCTGCTTGTTTGTTAAGAGTGTCATCTTTGCACCCCAAAAAGAGGGGCAAAAAGCCCCCCTAACCTTTGGTGACGCCGACAGTGCTGATCTTACTACGCTTACCTATCTAACTCCCAAATTTGAGCTAGATTGGTGCAGGACTGAAAGTTTGTATAGAGCACATACAAACAAACATCCACACCCCATTTCTCTTTTATATAAGGTAAGATTTTGATTGTGTTTTTACAACTATTCCCTTGAAAAGTATAATATTAATAAATAAATAAAAAGCAACAGTTCTCTTTATATAGATTCATTTTAATTCATAGGCACAGAGATCATTATCAGCTCCTTCTACCCTTGCTTATCATGATCAAATAACCAGTTTGCCACTGACTTCATGGTTAGGGGAGATAATGTATACCTCCTTGACTATGAAATATATTCCAACCTGCTTAAAGAAACATTTCTAAGATATTTTACTAAAAAAAGCTTTTCCTTGGCATGGAAGGTATCTTATATGAGCTACTCTCAAATTTTCGATTTGTAGGTAAGGTTATTAAGGAGGTGTACCTCACAACTTCAGATGCCTTTGGATGAAATTTAACTATTTGGACCCATTTCAGTTGGGTTTTTGTCTGGAAGATGGTACTAAAAATATTTTAGTCATGTAGTTAATGGACAATCAGAAAGTTAACCAACCTAACTCTACCACTACTTACCATCTGACTCCTAGGAACATTACTTAGTTTTGGCAATGCTTTAAATCAGTGTTTCTCAACCTTGGCAACTTTAAGATGTGTTGACTTTAATTCCCAGAAATTCCTAGCCAACATGCTGACTAGGGACAACCTGGTTATTTGGTCATGATAGGCAAGGGTAGAAGGAGCTGATAATGATATCTCCATCCTTTGACTTAAAATGAATCTACATAAAGAGGAAGTTGATGTCCATATTTGTCAAAGTTGAAGAATACTGGCATGAAATGGGCATTTCCACCTTTGCACTTCTAACAAGAAGGCTGCTTCTCCTGCTCTGAACCTACCTATGATAGTTAGATAAACAGAAGATGTCCTGTAATGGATTGTGAGAATAACCTTGAGGAACAGCAGGAAGTGCAACAACGCAGGCAACAATCAGTTAAAGAGAAACCCAGATCCAAAGCACGATCTTCTGCTTCTCTAGAAAGAGAGCATTAAGAGTTGCGTGATTGATGCCAGCCCTTTGAGGTAGACCAGATTTGAACACCATAGTCATGAATACTAAAACTACTTTTATTACAGGATTACATAAACAGAATTTTGCAACTCTTGAGTGTGTCTCCCCACTCCCTACTGTTACCAGAAGGAAAAACTAGGGAAGGTGAAGCCAGATATTGTCTCAAATTCCATTCCTGCTTTAGATTCACATTTTATCTTATCTAACATTGACTTCACTGTGGCTGTTCCTACTCTTTGTCAAGTTTATTCTTACATGCCTTACACTCCAGAAACTTAGCTATCTGCTTCATAGGAGAGGATCTTCTTTGCTGTGTTTCCCAAATAGTGGAAAGCTCTCTCCAGGGAGATGTGTTCACCTGCACCCTCATTATTACTATTACTCTTATTGTTAATAATTGGATTTATATTGCTGCCTATTCACCCATGGCGACTCAAGGTGGCTTACAAAATATAAAACCACATTTAAAACAATAAAACTAATAAAAAGAATCAAATAAAACAATATAATAAAATCACCCCCAACCCCCACCTCTTGCTATCCTGTTTGGGATAGTCCTACCCCATCCAAGACCAAATATGGCCATTCTCCCTGAGCCAATGAACCCCAAACCTAGAGCCACTCAGTCTTGCCAGGTTTTAGTTTTTAGTTGCTCCCCATCAAGTCCCTAACAGCCTCCAGGCACTGCGAGAGGGAGGACACAACATCACACAACTCACCATGGGCCAAGACATACAGCTGAGTATCTTCAACATATTGGTGATACCTCAGTCCATGGTGATGGATGATCTCACCCAGCGGCTTCATATAAATGTTGAACAGGAGTAGAGAGAGTACCGAGCCCGGTGGAACCCCACAAAGCAGTGGGCAAGGGCTGGATCTCTCCCCTCCTATCAACACTGAGTGAGAGTAGCTACAGAGGAAGGAAGTGAACCAGGATAGCACAAGGCCTCCCACTCCCATCCCCTGAAGCCACTTCAGGAGAATACCATGTTCAAAAGTATCGAAAGCTGCCGAGAGGTCAAGCAGAGCAAGGATGGATGCACTATCCCCATCCTGCTCCCGCCAAAGATTATCCAAAAGTGCGACCAATGCCTGTCTGTCCCAAATCCAGGTCTGAATCCTGACTGGTACGGGTTGAGATAATTCGTTTCATCCAGAAAACTCTGGAGCTGCTGTGCAACCACATTCTCAACCACATTCTCCAAAAAGGGAAGATTGGAGACACATACAAAATTATTCAACCAGGTGAAGTCCAGCAACGGCTTCTTAAGAAGAGGGTGGACCACAGCCTCCTTAAAGTGCTGGGACACTGCCTCCTCCTGTAGGGAAGCATTAATCACCACCAGAGTTCATCCGTCACAACCTGGGAAGCTTTCACAAGTCAGGAGGGACATGGGTCTAAAACACAGGTGCTTGCATGCATACTCCCAGGATCCTGTCCACTTCCTCAGGAGCAACAGGGTAAAACCATTCCCAGATAACAGGGCAAGAACCTGCCTCAGGGGCTTCCACCAGACTAGCAATCACACTTGCCTCAGGGGCTTCCACCAGACTAGCAATCACACCTGCATCTAACTGGGAACAAAGTCACACAATTTTGTCTTCCATAAAATCTGCAAATTCCTCAGCACGTCCCTTCAGGTGGACCTCCATCTCCTACTTCCCCAGGAGGAGGAGGCTCATCTTAAAGAGGGTTGCTGGGTGATTATCTGCAGATGCAATTAGCGTGTGGGATCTAACTGGGTGCTGGAAGGCAGCGGTAGCAGAAGGCGGTCTCGAAGGTACCCCGCTCCTAAGCCATGTAGGGCTTTAAAAGTTGTTACTAGCATCTTGAATTCCACCTGGAAGACCACTGGCAGCCAATGCAGCTCATGGAGGATGGGTGTTATAGGTGTACCGAGGTGGACCCACAATCACTCGTGTGGCTGCATTCTGAACCAGTTGAAGTCTCCGAGTGCTCTTCAAGGGCAGCCCATCTAAAGCAGGGGTGTCAAACTCACATTGTGACTGCAGCGGCACATGACGTATCAGGACTTTCCCCCCCTTCGCTAAACTGGGTGTGGGCATGATCAGCCCGTGGGCCAAGAGTTTGACAGCCCTGATCTAAAGCTTTAGTTGCTGCCTAAAATGAGCAGATGTCAAGGCCCTTGGATCAAATTACTTCTATATGTCCTCTCACTTCTAATAGATTCTGGAGTTTTTGAGGAGCTCCAGGAGATTCAACAGTGCTGGGGATTTTCATCCCATCTCCAGCCTTTTGTTTTAAGGAAGGCTATGTGAAAGTGGTTGGCTTACAGAAAGGATTCTGGAGGAACTGATTATATTGACTCTTTTGAATTACGTTTTAGACCTGTACTGAGGTAGCATTGATTTGCCTCTGTTGGTGATCTGTCATGGAACTAGGATTAGGATAAGGAACTAGGATGATTTATGCTGGTCCTCTTAATATCTCACCAGCTTCCAATACTATTGGTCATCGTATTCTTTTGGACTGGCTTTTGGAAGTTGGAAGTGGGGATATAGTGTTATTGTGGTTGACCTCCTGCTTCCAGGGATGATTCTAGTCAATGTGTAGAGGGTAACGATCTAGCCCTAGACTCCTGATTTATGCAGGACCTCCAAACTTTGCCCTCTCTCCACTCCTGTTTATTTTCTACATGAAGTCAGTGGGTGAGGTCATCAGTCAGCATGGTATTAAGTACCAACAGTATACTGGCATAAATCTCTGGCTCAGTCTGATCAAATGATGCTGTCAAAGTTAATTTTATGCCTGCAGGCTGTGGGGATGAACAGGCTTCAATTTAAGTCTAACATAATTGAATAGCTGTGGGTTTTAAGGTTTCCTAGATTTGGGAGCCTTTCATCTTTAGTTCTACATAAGGTACCACTCCCAATTTGGAAGTTCTTTGGGTTCTCAGCTCCACTCAAAATAGCAAGTGGCAACTATCTTTTCCATGAATCAGTCTTGTATGCCAAATATTTCTGGATTGGAAAGTCCATAGTCACTCATGCTTTGGCCATTTTCCATGTGGACTTTTGCAATGTGCTTTTCATTAAAAATTATTTAGACACTACAGCTGATCCCAAATGCAGCATTTATGTAGTTATAGGTGTACCACAGTTATTTGTGTAATGCTGTGTAACTACTGAGTAGTTCCACTGCCCAGTATGCTTCTAGGTGCAATACAAGGTACTGGTTACCACCTATAAACCCTTCATGGCATAATTTTTTCATGGGGCCTCCTATGTCTTTCTTCCAATATTACAAGATCCAACAGTGTGAGCATGTTCCTGTCTCCTCCATGTAGCAATGCTCATTGATAAAGCCCAGAGGTGTGCCTTCTTGTCATGGTGGCTACCCTACTGAACATCACCCCCACCCTCACAAAATGTTTGATGGCCCTGAGTTTCCATAAAGCTTTGAAAACTGGGGTCTTCACTCAGACATTAAACCAGGCTAATTAGATGAGTGCATTCATAATGGTTTATAAAATTATACTGGTTGGCCTTGAATGTATTATTTTTTATTTTTGTTTTGATTATTTCTTGTTCAGTAGTTTTTAATGTATTGTTAGCTGCCCAAAATCACTATTTATGAGTTAGGTAGCCATTTATAAATCGATATCTGGATTGCAACAATCCCTATAACAATTAGTTTTCAGTTACTGCCACCTATTGGTCCTCCTGATTTTTTCAGCCAGATGTGGCAATCCTAATTGTTCCCATGTGAGTATTTGAGCTTTAGGATTAATATTAATAAATTTTAATTTTTTACACAGTAATATACCCCATTTTCAGCACTTGGAAATATTATCACTCTAATTTATGCAAAAAGGTTAATTAACATGTGAAAAGAATTTTAAAAGGAAAAAAGACATACTGGTTATTTGAAATGCAAAAGCTTTTGATAGAAAGGAGTGATCAATGTATCTCAAAATTTCACATATGCCTCATAGGAAAACAAAGAAAAAATGCTAACTCTGGCCAGATAATTTTTTAATAACTTGGCACTGCATGCTTTGTTTTGACAGACAAATGTGTATTTAACTATGAGGCTCATAGATTATTCATGTATATCTCAAATGTCTCTAGTGACTGTGTCTTTGTGTGTGGCTGTGTGCATTTCTCTCTGTGTGTATACATATGCCTATAAAATATCTGAAGCTTTAAAAAAAACTAGGAGTATAAAATTTTTAGCAACCTCAAGAAAAATAGAATTTCTCAATTCTGTACTCAATTTTTTACAACAGCTGGAGTCTTACTATTTTATTAAATTGCTTAATATAGAATTGCAACATTAGGAACAAATGTTTTAAAGATCATATGCTATTTCCTTTTAGGTTATTATTTACAGTTTTTTATTGCTCTTTAGCTTCCCCCTCCCCCCAAAAATCTTACAGCAGTTAAATGAGTTTTACTGCATTTTACAACTTTTTTTGCCACAGTTGATAAGTGAATCACTGCAGTTATTAAGTTAGTAACATGGTCGTTAAGTGAATCTGGGTTCCCCATTGGCTTTGGTCACAAGAAATGGTGACATGTCCCCTGGACACTTCAACCATCATAACTACATGCTATTTACAAAGCATCCGAATTTTGAACACATGGCCATGGAGATGCTTCAACAGTCGTTAAGTATGAAAAATGATCATGTCACTTTTTTCATGCTGTTTTTAACTTCGAGTATTCACTCAATGAAATGAAAGGCTGTAAGTCGAGGACACATGGATGTACATGACACAGGATGGTAAATACGAAGGACAGAGGAAGACAGGAAGCATATTAACTCATCTTGCAGTTTGCATCGTGACTACCTATGATAAGGATAGACCAGATCACATGATGGCCAAATTATACTCAGAGATAATTAGGTATCAACTCGTCTCTCAGGAAACAAAAGAACTTAGTAGATGCAAATTAGTTTGCATCTGAGCATATTGTAAACCATGTGTTGCCCAAGACAAGCCCTTCACTGTCATGCCCCCGTCGGAGCCTGAATCTGCATGAGAAGGATGAGCAGGAGTTGGGGTTAATGGAGGTCGAGGGGGTGACCTCATTTGCTTCAGAGGAATGTGGGGAGGAGCAGGAAGAGATAGCCTTGGCCCCCTTTGGTTTGGGACGGCTTGCCAGCAGGAGGAATGGGGGGCAGGATGACCAAGAGAGGGCAGGCAGTGGAAATGAGGAGCGACTGAGCTCAGGTGATGAGCAAGGACTGCCCCGTCCTGATCCTTGATCATAGAGAGTGGAGAGGAGGCGGGAACACCGCAGGTGCAGACCAACCTGACAACTCAGGAGGAGAGTGCCCCACTCCTCTTCATAAGGCACACCCGGGGATTCTGTGGGGAGGAGTGTTTGTCAGGAACAAACACTGAATTTGTGGAGTTTTGTGTGCTGTTGCCAACGTCTGGCGTTTGCAGGACTGCTTGCTTCTTCCTTGCTTCATGGACTCATTGCTTATTCCTTGCTTCGTGGATTCATTTCCATGTTCCTTTGCCCCACTGGACTTCTTGCTTTGAAACCATTGTGCTAACAGCGTTTTGCTGGACTACTTGCAGCTAGGGGCTGCTCTGTGTGTGTGTGTGAGTGTGTGTGTGTGTGTTTGAACTCTCAGCTGATTGTGTGGTCCTCGTGCCTTGTCCCGGGTCATCACATTTGCCTTACGTATAGTCAAATATGGAAGAGATGAATAATCATAATCCAGGGTGTCTGCAGAGTGTGATAAAATAAAGTCAAGATGGCAGCCATCATGGTCAATCAAAACTCCTACAACATTTTGTGGGTAATCACAGGCTATCTCTTCAAAACTTCCAATCATTTATTTCAAAAGGTTTTAGATATGCTTTTCTGCATTATCATTATGATATGATAAACCTAAAAGATGATTTTGCTTCAAATTTTGCCATTTAAAAGAAGAGCTACTAAATTTTAAAGACTTGCAGGATTTCAAATATTTATGCTACAATATTTATGACTCCCATCCAGTGTGCACAATGTCCAGAAAACCTATTCAAGAGTCTGTATTAAAAAGCAAATGTAACAGAAAAATAGCTTTCTTGAGTGAGCATCACTTTGCAGATGAAGAATAAATATAATAAAGGGGATTTTAAGTTGGTCAGGTTTCTCTGCAGATCCTACAAGACATGATACTAGATTTAAAAAAAAACATACTCTCACTTAATCTATATTGTTTCGCTTTGCTTTGCGAGACATCCTACCTTCCTTTTGTTTCTTTTTCTTAGCTGACTGTATTACTCATTGCAAGCAGAAGGCTGTGCTTAAGTTCAGTGAGCTGGAACTGCATATTGATAGGCAGACTAGGACCACGCTCAAAGAGTGATGCGCTTGGCAATAAGCAGCACCTCGGGTTCAGGGAGAATGCACATCTGTGCCTTGTTCTTAATGTAATACCCTTCATTATGTTTTTGGCTAAGAACACCTGTGCACATCCCTAAGAAGTCAGCCCAGGGCAGCCATTTTGATTGAGGTGATCTTAACAGCTTTCATTAAAACTGATGGCTCCAGTGGTCCCCAGCATTTCTGCCTCAGACAGTGTCTGCTGTGTGGATATTCCTGCTATCAATCTCACTTTTTCAGAGTTCATAACCTAGCAATAAAAAGTTTGTTCAGTTCTGAGGTCAAGGTGCAGCATACATACCCATATGTATAAAGATAAGAATTGCTGCTTTTAATTGCTCTGCCTTTCATTTAATTTTTATTCTGAAACTATTGTAAACTGGTAACATCAGCAGCAAATCAATGGGGGAAAATCGCAAATGTAATGTTAGATAAATAAAATATTTTGATGATGATGTGTAAGTATGCAAATGTTTGGCAGGTATATTATTTTCAGGCTATGATTTTACTGGCTATAAGCCAGAAGCTGGCAATTGGATTTCACTGTTCTTTACTTCTAGAAATGAGATAATTACTCCATTGCAAATTGTAGAGCTGGCTTTAGCTTTTAAGCATATGCATCAGAATATGGATAATTTAAAACAGTTGAGAAAATCAAGTCAAGTGTATCTAAATAAGAAACTCCAGTAGCTAATTAGTCTGAAACTAACTTATTGTACACCTTTTAGTAAATTACAATGGCTTTTCTGGTCTTTGAAATAAAAGAATTAAGGAAGTTCTAGCAGCTGGTACTTTTGGTAAAAGGTAAACAAATGAACGGCAGTATGAAGTAGTGGTTAAGGTGCTGGCCTTAAACTGAATTCTAGTCCAGCCTTAGGCAAGAAAGCTGACTGGGTGACCTGGAGCCAGTGATTCTGTCTCAACCCAACCCCCTTCACAGCATTGTTGTGGGGAGAATAAGAGGAGAAAGGGATATTTGGTATATTGGCCACCTTCAGTTATCTAAGAAATAATAAAAAGTCAGGATAAAAATCTAATAAATAACGAAAATGATATGCTTCATTCAAGCATTCATTATGATAAGTGCTACAAATTTTTGAGACCTATGATCTTTTGAATCACACAAATTAAAAATATTCACATTTAAGAAAGGATTGTAGAGCTGGGTCTGAGCTATGACAAGGAAAATAAAGTCACTGAAAATGAAATATACTGAAACACATAATAATATGAATTACATAGTTATGCATGTTATTTTAAAGAGACAGTGTTATTGAGTGTCAGGTGGCATACAAGTTAACAATTATTATTGCGGTCACTCAAAGCAGCCAATTTTTTTAGATTGGATTTGGTATTTTTATCCACCTGTTGAGTCCTTCCCAAGGACCTGGGATAGATAGATGTTTGATGGTGTTAAAAATATCATGGAGGTAAGCTGTTTGAAGTGAAGCTGCTTTTGCAATTGACTAATGGTAATTTTATCAATACTGATGGTGTTGAGGTTGTGCTCCAGATGTTTTAGGATTGCACCCAAGGTACCTATTATTATTATTGGTCCAATCTTTGCTTTCTTTTATCAAATCATTCTGTTTGCAGGTCTTTGTATTGTTTATTATTATTGCTATACTGTTTCTATGTAGGTTGCAAAATGCCTTCGATATGTATGTGTATGTATATGTAGAGGTAAATGTAGGTGAGTTACTGATTTTTATTTTTTTTATATTGGGTTTTTATCTTTGTAAGCCACCAAGCATCACTGAGAGTGAGTTGGAAAGCCATATAAATTTGACTGTCTGTCTCTCTCTGTGTCTTGTCTTTTAGAAAACAGTACAATGAACTTTTATGAAAAATTACAAGCGGAGTGAGGAAAGTAATTGTCTTCTTAGCCAAAACCTGTTAATTCTTCTATCTACAGTATTTTTTTTTTAATGGTACTGTCTACTTTGAGGTATTTTTCAGTGGAAATTTATTGTCTTTTTTAAAACAAAACTACTATATTAAGTTTTGCTAAATTTAAATCTGATTACAAGATTAGGATTTGTTTTTCTGTCCTTGATTACCAACTGTCCTCTAGGAGGCAGTGTAAATCTTGAATTTCCAAAATGCTGAACCTATTGTCCAGAAACCTTGCCTGAAACATGCTTTTAAACATTTATCCATATTATTTGCAGTTTTGAGGGGGGGAGCTATTCACAACAAAAAGAAAGAAGACAGATATGTAAGACCAACTGTCATTTACTACATATTTATTTCGGATTGATATTGTCATGGGAGGAACTGATGATTGCAGATAATTTGAAAAAATGTGGATAAAGATGATTATCAGTCATTACATGAAATGCCTGCTTTGCTAGTGAAATGCCATGAAATGCCTGCTTTGCTAGTATTTATTTGAAAATTCAGGCATTTGTTCTCTTATCACAGTGTATGCTGTACTGAGCACTTTATGCATCTTCTGACTAAAGTATCAACTAGAGAGAAAGAAAAACTTAGTATGTGTTGAAGTGAAGTGCACTTAATATGTGCTGAAGCGTACTGCACTTCAAATGTAATTTCATTATATCTTAAGAGGACTGCAGTCCATGAAAGCTTATGTCATAATAACATTCTATGTTTTTAATGTGCCTCAAGGGCCTCTGTTTTCATTGAAAAAGACTAACCTCTGTTATTCCTTTGAAAATTGTGTCATGTTTACCAATATCCCAAGGCATATTTGTTTGAAGCAAAGTCCTGCTGGAATTCATGATCCTTCCTTTCATGTAAAGTATTCTTATAAAATACTGGCTTTTTCTGTGAATGAAGGGTCTGCAAAAAAAAGGAGAGAGAGAAAAAAGATACAAACCAATTTCTTTTGTTAGTCTGGAATGTCCAGCTCTGTGTTTAGAGCATAGAAATGTGTTCTGCTTAAAGTAGTTCTGCGTAAACTAAGCCAATGACTTCACCTTATTGGAGAAGGCCTATTGTCTGGCATGATAGTTTGATTGATTGATTAATATGGATTCTTTGGGCTAGCATCTGGAAGGCCTTGGGGTGATATTTTGTGTGTCAAGTGAACTCGGTATAAGTCATGTTAGAAAACTACCTTTCAGAAGAATTTGTGAGGAAGACAATGGGTTTATTTGCCCAGTTATTCACATTTGTGAATGGCTGACCTCTTAACATCTTCTGCCTTTAGACTTTGCAATTTTGCTCAACAGTGATTGATTTATGCTAATAACATTAAAAAGCAGGAATGTTATTGAAACTGTTCGCACTATAGGAGGCACCTATCAGAGTGTTTTTTTAGTTCAGATTACCATAGTACCATAGTGTATTGTGTGTAACTATTTGCAGTATGTTTTTGTTTCTATTGATCTCATTGTGCAGCCCAGCATTGATCTTCTATAGGTTGAGTTCAACAAAAATCGACACTAAAATTCCAAAGCAGCATATACAAAAAGTGCACAAAACTGGGAGGAGGGAAGAGGGTTGATAACATAAAAATTCAGGTTACTAATAGCTGTTTCATTGGCTTGTCAAAAACCATTGTGTTTAATAGATGTGAACCTAACATATTGAAATGTAGAAATGTTGTATACCATACCTTATTGCTTTTAATAATTTGAATATCCAAATGTTCAGTTTTAAATTCAGAAGATTTTCATTGCATGAGTATTTACTTTGATAATAAGAAAGCTGAAACTGAAAAAATGGACATTTTCCCATCACGTCAACTGCAGTTTATAATGAGGAACAAAAGTTCATACCTCTAAATTGTACATTTAATATGAAACCTACATTTCAATGAACACTGAAGATAAATCTCACAGCAGAGCTTAATAACTATAGATTATACTTCATGAAAATAAGGCACAAATTATATAGTTGATGTGACTACTTAAGGTACCCCACACTTGCCAGCCTAGATTGGCTCCAATGGTTTGCTATGAGGTTGTGTGTTACTTGGATGTACATTATAGCCAAACTAGACTTGTATTTATATTACTAACTTTCCAATAATATTACCCAAGAGTGAACTTTTTCAGTAATAGCCCCTGATCTGTAATGTAGAGAAAGTAGAGAAATCTTTCCACAGAAAGATTGGTTTGGTATCAGCTCTTTTATAATAACTGGACTAAGGAAATACTTTCTTAAGTTTCAATTCACTTTTGTGAAAAATAATAAAAATAATAAAATAATAAAAAATAATACTATGGTATTATTTTTTCCTATTGCTGCTTTAACTAACTGTTCTTTTTGTGTACATGCTTTTTTTATTTTTTTTCTCCCTCGGGTGACAAACATTTTAGAAATATCTAGGGGGGAAATATGGTAATAAGATACTTAAAAAGTAGTTTGATTTCCACTTCAGTGGAAGACTGAATAAGACTTTAGCTAAACTGGAGGTCCTGATTGGTCATCCTTTATGACCGGGATGTCAAACTCACATCATCACAGCAGACTTTTTTCCCCTCCGCTAAACCGGGTGGGGGCGGGGCCAGCACGTGATGAATCTGGCCCGTGGGTCACAGGTTTGACACCCCTGCTTTATGATAAAATCAAAAGCTGGAAGTGAAGCTAAGAGTTATCCACAGTGAGGGTGAGAATGGATGGGAGCATAAGGAAAACCATCCTATTTGAAAGAAGGAACTCTACCATCAATAAAATAGTAAGAATCTATTCCAGTATTGTTCTAAATAAAAGTGTAAGGACATGATTTAAATTTTAGATGGATTTACCATCAACTGATGCAAGTAATCCCCTGGATAGGGAAAATGTGTTGAATTTTCATAAGTAGATCTGAAGGTGGTGCTACAGTTAGACCAAAATTGTCTAATCACTAATGATTTTAGTATATAAAAATGTTCCTCATTTTATAGAAATGTATACAATTACAACATAGACTGAGCATTATATTCAGGAAAGGGGAGGTTGTGAAACCAGAAATGAAGCATACAAAGTTCCGATTTAGGAATGAGTGAACTTAGGGAAATTGAAATAGCCTATTTTAAATAAAACAATAACATGATATATTATTCAGGACATGAGACCATACGGTGGAATGGAATAGCAATGACACTCTAAAAGGACATTGCTAAGTGTATGCAAAAGATGCTAAATACAACATTAAGAATGAGTATAGTACTATTTTTTATGATTGAAAGGCAAAAGCTGAAACAACAAGAACAGGGAATTATAGGAAGATTTAGACTGGGTGAATCCAATAATGAGGAAATAGGTTAATAGAGGTTTTTGAAAATAATTACAGTGGTGATTAAAAGTTTGGGAGCCCTTTTGAATTTTTAAATTTTTTGCATAAATATGACCTAAAACGTGATCGATTCTCCACACAAGTCCTCAAAGTAAATAAAGAGAACCCAATTAAACCGATGAATAAAAAACATAATTGTTCATTTATTCATGAAATATTAAAAAGGATGCTTGGTGAAATAATAATGTGAAAAGTCTGTGTAAGAAAAAAAACATGCTCTGGGTGCTTCACATTTTGCTCACACCACAGCGGCATGAACTGCTCTACGTCCAGGTTCTTTCCAGATTTTTATTAAATTATTTCGTGCACATTATGTATTTGAATGAAGAATTAAATAGTTGAGAGCTGAAAATTCATTCTATAAATAGAGGCAGCAATGTAGTCCTCCATCTTATCTATCTCCCCCTAACTGGCCATTGATTGGAAGCATCTAAAATGAGGGTACTGGAAGTAGATAAAACCTGGCTTTTAATTCAACTATAGAAACAAGCTGTACAGACACTGGAGTTGTACAGTGTCCCATGTACAACTCATCTATCAGACCTCCCAGGTAAACCAGACAGGAAACATGACTAGATGAGCTAAGTCTACATCATTAGGCTACATTAACAGAATTTTCCAAGGTACAAACTTTCCACCACCATTTTTAACTGCTTAATCGAGTAGGGTGAATTCTTCCTAGGTTTCCTTCTCTGACTGTTAATAGCAATAGCACAATATACCACTTCACAGTGCTTCACAGCCCTCTCTAAGCGGTTTACAGAGTCAGCATATTGCCCCCAACAATCTGGGTCCTCATTTTACCCACCTCGGAA
>JANHGC010004075.1:334476-348222 GCA_027560395.1 Boaedon fuliginosus | reverse complement strand
ATCTAATAAATAATAATAATAATAATAATAATAATAATAATAATAATAATAATAATAATAATAATAATAATAATAATTAGTGTCCAAAGATTCAGTTGCAAATTGGTCATCAGGCAATTCAATGCAACTAATTGTTAACAATCCAGAAACATTCCAATAGGAAGGGAGGGGGGAATAAAAATTTTGAGGAAGAGAGAGACTTGCTATAAATTGCAAAGAACTGTGCACCCAGCAGTAATATAAAAAGTACATAAATTCTAGCCCAGCTAGATATTTTTCTTCTAGTTTTCATTGCAACATATTTAATCTATCCCACCTAAGTGCTCTATTTAATTAAAGTTTCCTTTGATTCCTCATAATTGACCTTGAAGGTTTGTGTATTTTCTGAATAAATAGAGTATATACTGTGAAAGTGTTGGGACTCGATTCTCCAAAAAGTAAAATTGAATCCTTGTGTGTAAATGTAGGGGCATTCAGAATATTACTTCTCATTTATACATCTTACCAGTACAGGTAGACCTCAACTTGCAACAGTTCATTTAGTGACCGTTTGAAGTTACAACAGCACTGGAAAAAGTGATTTATGACAATTTTTCACCCTTACAACCTTTGTAGCATCCATATGGTCACATGATAAAAATTCAGATGCTTGGCAACTGACTCATATTTATGACAGTTGCAATGTTCCAGGGTCATGTGATCATCTTTTGCGACCTTCTAACAAGTAAAATCAATGGGGAAGCCAGATTCACTTAACAACCATGTTAAGTGAACTAAGTGTTAAGGTTCACTTAACAATTGCAGTGATTCTCATAACAAGTATGGCAAGAAAGGTCATAAAATGGGGCAAAATTTACTGAACAAATGTCTCGCTTAGCAACAGAAATTTTGGGCTCAATTGTGGCCAAAAGTTGAGGACTACCTGTATTAGACAAAAGTGTGAGTGAAAATTTCAGATGTGCCTTCTGTCTGTGGTAAGGTCCCAAATGCTATTCTATTACTTTAATATAATACAAAATTAACCAGGATTGACAAAAATATCCCTGCACAATCCCTATTCCCTGTCAGCCATTCATTGTAATACTATATAGTACATTTTCCACTTTTCCAATATTAATAATTTTAACTTAACTGGCCTATGCTTTCTGTTCGTGGGCATTTGCATATTTGATAGGAGAAAATAAGGCACTGTGGTAGCTTTCTTTTATATAGGAATATGCTATGTATACCATTTGCAGTTTTATAGATCATAAATACATACCTAGTTATAGTTATTTGATGGATGTGTTGCAAGAATTTAAACTTTCCTGGTTTATCTTTCCCTTAAGAGTTTGCAAATGTGTCAATGGATTGGATGCTTAAAGTGAAATTTATCTGTTCCCCTTAGAAGCAGAAACAAAATCTGAACAAAGATCTGAAAAGAGACTCTTCAACATATACTCAGTTTACTTGGCCCAAAATACAGTGAGCCACTGAGAATTAGTGTTTACCACTGTGTACCCTGGCATCATTCTTCTTCCTTTGCAGCTGCTATTTACCAAGCAGTATTTGTACTGAACGTTGCTGGCAGGACACGTGGTCTACTAACGCTGAGGAGGATTGAAAAATGCTCACACTAGTCCTGCTACTGGCTATTTAAATGCTTTCAATCTAGAGAAAATTATATAGTGACATTCTCTACCATAAGAAGCTCAAGATAGTTAATTTCAAATTTCATTTGTATTGTGGAATATAAATCAGGGAGAATCTTGTGTTTTATTACGTAAACTACTAGCTTGCTTGTTAGTGCTTGTTACCTTTAGGCACCTACTCTGAAGAGCAATTTGAAAAGATGTTGACAATTAACGTCTATCCAACAAGTCCAAAGGGATTCTTCAGGAGAAAGGATTCCTAGTCTCATTTTCAGATTTTCACCTTTCGTAATCTGAACTGGAGCTGGAGATCCAAAAACAAGTTTCAGTGAAGTCCTAGAGGTTTCATAAAGCTCTTCCATGACAGAGGAGGCCTTGAAAGCTTTATTTGGGTCATTGAGCAAATGCCCCAAATAAGCTTGCATCTCCTGTTTTCTGGAACATAATAATTATCTAAATAATTACTTTAAAAAGTGTCCAAACTCCCCACTACTGTGTTTTGTGCCATGAACACACACATCCCACAAATATGTAATGACATCCTAAAGTACTGAGCAATAAAATACAAAAGTAAGTCTGTGGTTCATGTTACATGGGGAAAGAGTTTCAACTTGGATATTATGGGTCATATGAAGAAAATGATCATTTTGCAAAACCCTATTTTGCTTAATGGTAGTCTCAGAACATATCATCTATGAAAAGTAATTATTTTGATTTATAATTCTAAGATGGCAAATTTCCAGAACTATCATATTTATTTTAGCATCCATGTATGTATTTTGAAAATGAATATGAGTCTGCTAGGTAGAGATACCATATACAAAATCTGGAATATAAATTTAGCATAGGAAGTTGTTTTTACTATTCCTAGTCATTTTTAAAACAGATATCATTGGCAATTGAAAACCCATCCATCCATCTATCCCTGAAGATAATTGCTTAAGGATAGTGTATTACCTTGGCAAACCCCTAGTTTGTTCTAATCTAGAAGCCTAAATAAATAGAAATCAGCTTTTGTTTCCTGAAGGAGATTTTCCCATGTAATCACATTTACACAAAGCCTGAACTGATAAAAACAGACTGGGTCTTCATAATTCTGTTAATATTCCTTAAGAATGTGTGTTTAGCTTATTGGCAATTTCTGAGTATTTGGATAAAGAAATTTCACCCCAAGAGGCTTGCTTTCATTTATCTCCCACTTCTGTGAAACCCATTGCTCAGAAGGAAATGGAAAGAGGGGGAACAAGAACAAAGAATATATGTCTACAGACATATAAGCAAGAGATCTAAATTTGCTCTCTCTACCATCTTGTTTGCATTTTCTTCCATTCAATTATGTACAGTTTTTAGAGACTTCCTGCAGTTTTCTTGCTAAGGGTTTTCAGAAATGGTTTGCCATTGAGATTGGCCCCCTCAGAATGGGTGAGCAACTTGGGAGTTCTCCTGGATCTGCAGCTGCAGTTGGAGCATCATTTGGCGACTGTGGCCAGGGGAACTTTTGCACAGGTTCACCTGGTGCACCGGTTGCGCCCCTTCCTCACAGTCACTCTCCTCACAATCACTCATGTCCTCATCACCTCGAGGCTGGATTACTGCAATGCATTCTACTTGGGGCTACCCTTGAAAAACATTAGGAAGCTTCAACTGGTCCAGAATGCAGCCGCACAAGTGATAATGGGTGTACCTCGGTGCACCCATATAACACCATTCCTCCACGAGCTGCACTGGCTCCCAATAGCTTTCCGGGTGCAATTCAAGGTGGTGATAATGACTTTTAAAGCCCTACATGGCTTAGGACCAGATACCTTTGAGACTGCCTCCTCCCACCTTATGTCTCCCAGCACCCCGTTTACATCCCACAGGGTTGGCCTCTTATGGGTCCCATCAGCCGACTAATGCCATCTGGCAGGCCCATGAGGGAAGAGCTTCTCTGTTGCTGCACCAACCCTCTGGAATCAGCTTCCCCTGGAAATCCAGACCGTCCCTAACCTACAGTATTAGCCTTCCGTTGGGCCACTAAGGCCTGGCTGTGCCAGCGGGCTTGGGACCATTGATTACCCCCTGAATTACCCCCTGTATTAGTATTCTTGTTTGATGTTATTGTGAATTTTAAATGTTTTAAACTGTTTAAAATTTTTAGACTTGTTTTAATTTGTTATTGTATTATTATTTTGTAAGCGGTCCTGGGCAATTGAGCACATGGTGAGATAGATATAGACCTATCTATCTATCTATCTATCTATCTATCTATCATCTATCTATCTATATATATATCTGGATGGATGGATGGATGGATGGATGGATGGATGGATGGATGGATGGATGGATGGATGGATAGAGGCTTGGTTGAATCTTGCTGAATGATGTAATGTAGGGCAATTTCCTATTGTGGCTGAATGGTTTTGCCTTGAAGGATAATCCCATCATCCTGGAGCTGAGGTCTTTTGTTTTATAGATAGACTGGTCCAGTCTTTTGTCTTGTAAGCTGGCACCAAAATATCTGCTGGGCGCAGGGAGCTGGGGTCTTTTGTTTCTGTTTACTTTAAGATTTTTATTTCTCTTTTAGGGGAAACATTCTGCCTTTTTAATATTTCCTAGAATATTTCATTCTAGGAGAGGGATGGGTGCTAACTTTCTACAGGTTTGATTCCTACATCCATAAACTATTGACCCTTAGTTCCAGGAAATTCTGTGTAGTATTGTCATCTTACCATTAGCTGTACTGTCAAAGATTACAATAATGCTGAACAAGGAAAAGTAACAGCTGAGATGAACTGGACAAGAAAACAATATAAAGGATTTACTGCAAAGAGAGCAAAGACAATAGAGTTAGTCCTGGCAATAGGTAACCCAGAAGCAGAATGAGTGGGACAGCACATGTTTACATTGATTATAGAATTAGCAGGATACCTCTTGTGATTGATGAGAGAAAAGACAATTTGGTTGGTGGGTGGGTCAATTAATTTTAGGAAGTTCTGCCAATCTTGTTTGTGTTTGTTTATTAGCCAGCGGCATTAGAAATGGCTCTTGAAGTACACAAAGGGGCAGGGTGGTATGAGAGGAACGAAATACCAGAGGCTGAGCTGGATTCCTTTGAAGTTCAACCCAGAAGGAGTTTGTAAGTTCTTCCCTTTTCTGCAGATTTTTAGGATGGCTTTCCAGCATATCTCAAGATGGTAATAGTTTTGTTCCTCCCCCCCCCACACACACACACCTGGATGATAGATATGAGCCCAGGAGATGGCATTTATCTTGTGTATGGCATTCTTAGAACCGATTACGACAGGTTTAAGGGTTATGCAAATCAGACAGGCACTGATGTGGTGACATGTAAAACCTTTTCAAAATAAGGACCCCTTTGAAAGAGAACTGCTTTTATATTGCCATGCCATGAAAGTAATGAAAGTTTTTAATTCATGATGGGATTTGGAGGCTGTGTACATTTGACACTAAGATTCTTGCATGGATGCATTTTCAATTATGGCTGTAAAGTCAGTTGCTGCTGAATTTAATACTGATCATATACTAGGAAAGCAATTTCCATATTTTGTTTTTATAGACTGTTATGTAGAATGTTGAAAGAAAATATATGAGTCGTTTACAGCTCAGCAACAGCTGCTAGTTTTCAAGCAATTTTAAATTCTAAGATACATCATTATGTGGGTTAGATTCGCAACCAAATTAATCTAAGACCTGGGTGTAAATTACCTATAATTGTGATATAATTTAACCATCTTTTCTTGTTTTTACAAACACATTTTCAGGGAAAAGTGCATCAATAAGATCACAAAATTAAAAGAAAGTGAGAGAAATCATTGCATCAATGTTTATGTTTCAAATACTTTTAAAATAAGGTATTTTCCATATATTCTTATAATTTATACCTCTTTTTATAAAACTATAACAATATGGCTTATACAGATAGTCCTCAACTTACAACAGTTCATTTAGTAACTGTTCAAAGTTACAACAGCACTGACAAAAGTTACTTATGACATTTTTTCACCATTACAACCTTTGTAGCCTCCCCAATGATCATGTGATCAACCTTCAGATGCTTGGCAACTGGTTCATACTTATGACCATTGCTGTATCCTAAGGTCATGCGATCACCTTTGGACAAGCAAAGTCAATGGGGAAGCCAGATTCACTTAATAACCAGGCTACTACTACCTTATCAACTGCAGCGATTCACTTAACAACTGTGGCAAGAATGCCACAGTAAAATGGGGTGTAAAATGGGACAAAACTCACTTAATAAATGTCTCACTTAACAACTGAAATTTGGGGCTCAACTGTGATCATGAATCGAGGACAACCGGTATTGAATGTTCTATTAAATCTAATAAAATAAAAAAAATGGAAAACGATAGAAAACATAAAACAAGTAACAAATAATTAAGGCAGCTTATTAAAATTAGTAAGAGATATCAAAGTAAGGCCTAATGAAACAAATGTTAATTTTTGGTTAAACTCCCCCCAAAAGAAAAATAACACCCATCACAATACAAAACAGACTGATCTTTTTCAAAAGTTTATTCCTCTGCAGTAAAAGATGAATGCCACAAATCTGTAGAACAGTCATTCAGGTATTCTGCCAGCAATATAAAGATTGAATAGTCATGTACAAAACCATCTAATCATTTAGACTACATCCAGGCCTCATTTGATTGCTCTAGGTTGTTAAGCTTAAAATTACTTACTTGGAAGTAATCACCAGCCAACTGTACCTTTCAAACAGTGACTTTAAATGTTTGGAAAGTACCTTATAACTGATTATATTTATTTATTGTATATGATTGTATAGCATGACCTGGTTCAAAAAGAGAGGGGGGGGAGAGAGGGGGAAAGAGAGCAGGATTCATCCATTGTAGTAATTGTGCCTGCAATGGAATTTCAGCCTGTGTAGCTTGCATGATATTCTACATTCCTCTTCTTCATTGATGCAAAAGGGCCTAGGCCACCTTGGTATAAATACAGGCTAGCATGTATAATAAAAAAGAAAGAAAGAGTGAAAAGGTTGTTCAAACCATCTTCCAAGAATAAAACTCCATGGGGAAGTATCAGTTAGGCAGAATTCAATTCAAAGAATATGGGAAAGTGTTATTTGTATAAAGTCTTGGTGATCTCAATGTAATCACGATAACAGTATTTTAGCGCTCTCTTGTACACACTGCCTACGTTGATGTATGCTCTTTCAAACCCAAGACAAAGCCAGTTCAGGAAAGCTGGCAGCCCGTAAGCTTACTCAGGAAGCCCCCTTTTCCTTTCATAAAAGGATAACTAAAGAGGGTTGTGATTACTAAACCAGATTACAATTATTATGTCAACATTACTGTCCTTTAGGAATATGTAAACAATTCAGATAAAAGTAACTTAGTTGCGGGAGAATAGGAGTGACACAGGAGTTTACTTAGTCACTTGGGAATTTCACACTGATTTCAGATATAGTTTTTCTGGTTTTATTTATTTATTTATTTATTTATTACACGGATAGCAATAGCACTCAGATTTTATATACTGCTTATCAGAGCTTTACCACACTCCCCCAAGCAGTTACAGAGTCAGTTTATTGCCCTAAACAATCTGGATCCTCATTTTTCTGCCTCTGTGTCTATGCTACCCACTCAGCCCCTTCCAAAAGACCACTGTATCTAGTGTTGCAAGGTGAAGAATTTTTGACAATCACATTACTCTAGTATACATGAATATTTGTTTAAAAGAGCTCGAACATCCAAAGGTAAGAAAAACGCAGTAGTGTATTATATATCAATTTTTTTCTTCCGCCTCCTAACCCATGTGGACATATTCCTATGGTGCAAATAATGATAAGAAAAGACTTAGCACTGCATCTGAAAGCATGCTGGGATACATTACAGAACTGGGATAATTACAGAATTATTTGATTCTGTGAGTGATATTGACCATCGTTCTGGTTTTAAAAATGTAATTCAGTGTTTGAAAAAATCCTAATAAAGAACAATAAGCATATATACATACAGAAAAAGTTTGGTGAAAGCTAGTTTTGTGGAATGGTTAAACCATCTGGCTAGATGTTGGGAGACTGACTTTTTTAGACTTGCCTTGGGCACAAAGCCATAGGTAATTTTGAGTCAGTCATTCTTTCTCAGCCCTAGGAAGGAAGCAGCGGCAAACAATTTCCAAAATCTTGCTAAGAAAACTAGAAGGACTAATCCAGGCATTTACCAGGCAGTCCTCAATTTATGACCACAATTGAGGCCAACCTTTCTGTTGCTAAGTGAAACATTTGTTAAGTGAATTTTGCCCCATTTTATTTTCTTTCTTGCCACAGTTATTAAGTGAATTACTGCAGTTATTAAGTTAGTAACATGGTTGTTAAGTGAATCTGGCCCCTCCTTGACTTTACTTGTCAGTAAGTCACAAAAGGGGATCTATTGTGGCTCGCAACATGCTGCTGAGCTGTCAGAAGATTCTGACTCCAAGGGAGATGTGGAGTTAGAATCAGAGGGAAGGGAGACATCATCTAGTGACACTATACCAGATTCTGCCCCCTCCACGAGTTATCAGGAGCCGGTAGTTTCTAACAGCACTGAGGATGCCAGAACTTGGAGGCTGCTCAGAAGATAGCAGCGATGTAGGAAGGGAAGAGGTCGAGCTATAGCTGACTGGTGATTAACCACACCCTATAGGAGTTAAAAGGGGTGTGGTTGGGAACAGTTCACTGCAGAGAACAACTGAAGAGTTTGGAGAAGAGTCTAGTATTCGTGTTGGGATTCTATCGTGGTCTATTCTGGTTACTTCTGTTCAAGGATTCATCTCTATCACCTAGTTCTCTGTGGAATGACTTAATTACCAGGAGTATTTTATCACTTGGCATTTTGCCTGGAATACTGTGGGAACTTTCTAGGGGCTCTTGGCAAGTTGAAATATTTCTCTGTTTCTAAACAGAATGGACTTTTGGGGTTTTGAACAATAAAAGACACTGTTTGTTTAAGAGCTGGTCCTGATCCATGTGTTTCAGATGTGGGATAGAACAGGATCATATGACCCCAGGAGACTGTAATTGTCATTTTGACAATGACAATTTTCAAAATGACAATTACATGACATATGAGTCAATTGCCAAGCATTCAGACTTCGATCATGTGAATATGGGGATGCTGCAACATTCATAAGTGTGAAAAATGGTCACTTTTTCAATGCCTGTGTAACTATGAATGGTCACTAAATGAACTATTGTAAGTCAAGGATTACCTGTACATAGAGATGCAAGAAATATAGAGTCCTTGGAAGAAGTAAGATTTATTATGTAACATATAGTTAAATCTGTCTTTGTAAAGATTCTTTCTGCAATGATTTAGACTTTTTTGTTCAAAATTTTATTTTAACCATTTAATTGATTTACCTTTCTTAAAAATGATACTGTACCATTCCCCCCCAAAAAAATAACAGTATTGTCCAAGTATATGAGAGTATTTTTCTACAAATGCTATTCTTTGAACACTTGTACGAAATGTTTTAGGTACATTAATATTACCATGTATCTATGTAGCTAACATTTTATCATTCTTTTTTATTATCATCAGTTTTCTTGGATAAGCTTTTCACTGTGTCTCTTTGTTGACAATGTACTATATTGTACTGCAATTTTAATAGTAAATAGCATGTGATATGAGTAGGAGACAAATAGTTTCTGGGAAATCGGTTGTAAAATCATAATAGAATCTGGAGTAAAGGTTTCTGTAGAAACAGAAATAGAAAATCTACTGACACTACAAACAATGGAGTCAAAAGAAGCTCTTCATTCTATGAGTGTTATGATGTTTGAAGTCCCCATCTGGGTATCTAAGGCAGAGTTTGCCTTTCAACACAACTGTTATTGGATACTTTTATAACTAATGTTTGGAAGGTAGTCAGCTTTGGCATTAACTTCACTTATTTATTTTATTTAAACATTTATGTATTTTCTTCCTGTTACCTTGAAACAAATAGTCAAATTTGTGATGCATAGTTGTGATACATCCTCACATTCCACATTTATTGAATTAGCATTGAAAAGGGAGTGGCTGAAAATCTTTACAGTATTTCATAAATACACTCAAAAGTGTATTCCCTTTGTGGGTATCATAGCATTATTGCCACCCCACATAGAAAATAAGGATTCATCATATTTTCGTTAATTATGGCTAATCTATGTGTCACTAATAAATGAATTGACATTGACTTGATGGCATATAATCAAATCAATTGTTTCTAAAAATGGTTACTGAAAACTATGCATCACGAACTTGATTCTACAAATAGCACACAAATATTTCCTGATAGTTTTAATTAAATTCTACAGTAGTTATATTTGAGCGTGATTGCCAATTTTTACTTTCAACACAATTGTGGATTTTATTGCAGGATAATGTGCCAAGGAAAAGAATTAGGCAGTTGATAGAAACCACCAGAAAAAAATAAGAAGGCCTGAAATACTGTGGAAATTTTGCTCTTTAGGTACACAAAAACATGGCATTTAAGATATGCCCACTTCCTTTACTAAAAATTCCACATGTCTGACCAAGCATATAGGCATTGTTGCCTTAACTATTCTCATACAATCAGCATGGCAAACAGAGCTATTTTCTGGCTAGATACAAGGAAAGATTCTATCCTTGTTCTATCCTCTGGAGACAGTGCCATTTTCTAGTTGAGTTCCTTATGAGAGTTCATAGTCTAGCTTTCATTTTCCTGGAATGAATCCCTTGTAAAGATTGCCAAATCCTTTTATTACCTTCTGGCAATTATCCTCAAATTATGTTTCAGGAAACACTTGGGATGCTTTGGAACTTATTTTGATTCCTCAACTTGAATAACAAATTGTGAACAAATTGCACTTTGCTGTTGACCAAGGAAAGGTGTGCTTTTCCTTATTCCATCTTATCTATCCAATAAGCTTGACCAGCTCTGAGGCCTATACTTGGTACAAAACCTGAGGATGCACCCTGGCTCTTAGCAGTCTATTCATGACATTCCTATAGGGAAAGAGCTTCATGATACCAGAACACTTGAGAGACACTGCTTTGTTTGGTTTTTCTAGGGCTTCTCCCGGAAACTTAATTGCACTGAGAAAATTAACAAGAATTCCTTCACTAAGAGGCTTTGTGGCCCAATTACTAGTCAGAACAGTTAAACATTCTTCACTTGCCAAGGCTTCATGAGCCTGTTAGACAGGCAAGCTAGAAAATTCATCCAGTTCCATAGAGACATTATCTTGGTTTGATTAATATATTGCCAGGAGAAAAAAGAGGCAAAAATTGGGGGGATTTTTCATTATAGCAATTTTATACTGACTAGCCCAAGTGGGCGTCCATGACTGGGGAGAGATTTGAACTTGATGTTTTTCATTTTTTAGCTGAATCTATTTAATATCTGAAGGCAGTATTTATATTTGAGAAACGAAAATTAAATAACAGCATCATAATCAGAGGTTAGTGTAGAATTTTTTAAACAGTTATGGAAGCTGTGAAAGCAGCGAACATAACTTTGCATTAATCTAGATTTTTTTTCTTCATGGAATCGCGTTCAATTCTCTAAACATGTCATTTGATGTTAAAATAGCTTTTAAATCAACATATTCTAGGTAGGAAAATCAATTGTAGACAAATACAAAAGAACAAAAGAACTGGAAAAAATCACGAAATATCGTGACCAACCCATTGAAAGTATGTGATTATGGATGAAACATGTATCAGTGATACATATTGTCATCAGGGCACTTGGTACCATGTCCAAGAATTTTGCAAAAATACATTAAGAAGTTGCAGCTTCCTGCTGTAGCACCAGTGGAGCTGCAAAAGACTGCACTACTCAGAACAACATACATTTTAAGAAGATACTAGGCGGATACCTAGGATGCTGGCAGCAACCCGTATCAACCATCAGTCAGTCAATGATATTTGTAATACATGTTTAAATATTCAGTTGACTGAGTTTGATCTGTAATGAATAAAGATAATAATAATAATAATAATAATAATAATGATGATGATGATGATGATGATGATGATGATGATGATGATATGGCTTCTGATCTTAGCAGAAGTTATACTGGTAGATGCATTTATATTTTATCCTCTCTAAAGTTATGTTTATATTTCCTTCTTTCCATAATCTACTCTTTCTAATCATAAAATGCATAAATCATTTTTTTTTCTTTTTTCAGCAATAAGTCCCTAAGGGGTTTCCAGTCACTAATAGATGTAGCAACTGATCTTTTTCTAAGCAGAAAAGTTACTTTGTCATTTCTTCTGGTTTATTCATCTTCACCATTTCACCATTTCTATAGCCAATTGTTCTCTTGATTTCATCTTATATTCTATTTACCTGCTGTTTCTTTCCTAGAAAATGTTTTTTTTGTGCTAAGACACATAAAGGCATTTTTGGGCACATATGGGTATTTATAGAGCTCATATTCTCAATGTAAAAGTTTTGGCATAGTGGTTGTAAAAATCTACATAAACCTTAATTATCATATCATAGAAAACCATGCCATCCAACTCAGGTCATACTTTTCTAATTTAAAAATTGTTTTATTTCTTAGCAGCACCAATTCTTTTTTAAACAGCTGGCTGCAAAATACATTTTTAAATCAGGCAATCACAATCCTCCTTGTTCCTTTCAATCTTGGAGAATTTTATATTTAGTCTTTGGCTTTTTCCCTTGCCATACAAACTAGATATATCTTTCTGCCTTTGCTTAAATGATACATTGATTGTCAAAATAGGGATCTTTGAAACAAAGGCATTATTCTAAGGAATCCTGTACATTCATTTTTATATTAAATATTCTCCAAAATAGTGACAGTTGTAGCTTGTCCTTCTTAATTTCATTCCATGTCTTAACATAATTATTCTGAAATAACATACAATTCATATTAGTCATGGTAATACTCAACCATTTTATTTTTTCCTCAATGCCAAAAACCATTTTTCCCCAACTGTACAATATTTGGTTTTCTAGTCCATATTTTTGTTAACATTTTCATCTTGTGATTGTTAATTTTTTCCATTAATATTTTTATTCCTTCCAAAAGGTCTTCTAAAATTAGGGGCAACCTTCTCACAAAATGATACCAAATTGTTTTAAATAATAGTGATGTAACTTAATGCTTGTTCTAATATAGATTAAACTTTATTAATATTGAAAATGCCTCAAATATCTTTAATGTCAGAACTAGGGTAGGGTAGGAGAACTATTCTGTTTCACTTGCAAAATTATACTTGACATAAAATATTCCAAAACTTTCTGAAGCTGCTGTCCAAAGCGTTCACATAACAGTTGCTTTGTATTATAGATATACCAAAACCTGTATCAAAGCATGTGCTCTTTCTTTACTCCAAGCAGGTGTCATGGGATTTGAACAGTTGGTGAGCAGATGGGATGCCATTTTGGCACATGTGTTTAATAGAACGTTAACACTGGAGATGGTCCATGTTTGAAATCATATGGGCATTGGAATTAATATAACCCTTGCAATGTGTTTTCACTGAAAATAATATCTTGCTAATAAGCCTGCCAAAAAGAGAGAGAGAGAGAATGTGTATGTTTCTATATAGCTCATTTTTTCCCATTTTTTGAGATTATGTTTCTTAAGATTATTTAGCAAAGCAAAAAGCAACAACCTCTTTTAACTGCATGGTAGAATACTTTATATTTCTACAAGGATGTTTACCATGAAGGATGGAGTTAAACTGAACAGTATGTCTAATCAATTAGTTACCATGTTAAAAGGCACAAGAAATGCTTATTTGTATTGCTTTTATGGAAAGGGATTTACTGTCTTTCTTTGCGGTAATCCTTAATTTCTGTCATGAATTTACTACCTAACGTATGTTGAAGTGAAATTTAGAAAAGAAATGCAACCAAATCTCTAAAATAGATTTGAAATACCTGGTATACAAATCTCCCTGGTGGGTTGTTGCAGGGTTCAAAAACAGGTCTTTTTGACAGAGCATTTAAGGGATGTTAACTTAGTCACTGACCCTGGTTCTCTTTGTTGTATTTGATTTGCTGTTTATGTTGTAGGTTTCTCAAAACTCGCTGCAATGGAATGACATAGAAGAACTGAAAATTAAATGTTCCAGCACAA
>JANHGC010004075.1:318054-334376 GCA_027560395.1 Boaedon fuliginosus | reverse complement strand
CGCGGAGGATAGGTGTTATCCGGGTGCACCGAGGCACACCCTTAATCACTCTCGCGGCCGCATTCTGTACCAGTTGTCTCACTTTGTCTCACTTATAACCTGCATCTGTATAAGCACCCTTCATTTATCTCACCTTATTCTATTTTTAATCCTACATCAATTTAAGCAATCCATGCACCAAATGAAGCTCAAGAAAGCTTCACATCTTTTACTGTGATTTCTATTTCTATGCCTACCATTCCATTGTAAATTATTTTCTTTTTGTCTCCATTATATTTATTTTTAAGCTTAACAAGGCTATGTGTAAATTCCTTATCTTTAACAAGTTAGTACTGTTCTGGAGATTTGTTAAGTTTAAGCACTTGCTGGATATTATGTACTGAGAAAGATAGAAAACAGTTTTATATATAATTAGGAAACAGTTTGCAAGATTTTTGGCTTATTTTATTAGGAAGGAACAAAATATGGACAAGTGGCAAAGTCATTATAGCTCTGGTCCTCTGAGATTAATTATGGCTCTAGATACTGGAAATAAAACACTTCAGGTATTGGGTTCATAAAATTGCTGAATAATAATAGGAAAAGTTTATAAATGCTGCTGCAGCATAGTTAAGGATTTCTCGGAGCTGCACAGGACATGATGCTATTGCTGGGAACACTGGTGTATAGTGAAAAGGATATGAGCTTTTCCTTTTCCGTTTGACTCAGTAAAAAAACAATACAGTGCTAAAAATCTATGCTTTAAAAAAGGAGACCCCCTCCCTTAAGTTGAGTTTGGCACCCTAATCTGCGTAATTTTTCAGGATATAATATAGCCTTCTTTTTTACTTCTCAGTCTACCATACAGCCCTGATATTCCATGGAGAAATGCCATTCAAGTATTAACTGGGCTTGACTTTGTTCAACAGTCTGCACAGACAAGGTCAACCAGGTGCCAACAGCTGCTGAACCAGAAATCTAGATTTGAAATTGGCTACAATCACTAAGATGACTATATCTTTCCTGTGTGTGGTCAGATTTGGCATACTTACGTTTTCCTCTCTGAAAGTGGGTGGTGGTGCTGGTTTTTTATCCATGTGAAAAGAGAAAGAGCGTTAATTTCTTTCATTACAACTGCCCTAATGATTTTTGATAAATCTTTCTATTGATTGATTGATTGGTTTTTCTATGTTTTGGGTTGGTGTTAAAGGTTTACTAAAAGAGGCATGTAACAGAACCCATCAAGTTCCTTAAGGATTTTCTAATTTAATAGCAATAGCACTTAGACTTATATACTGCTTCACAGTGGTTTAGAGCCCTCTCTAAGCTGTTTACAGAATCAGCGTATTAAGGTCCTAATTTTATCGATCTTGGAAGCATGGAAAGTTGAGTCAACCTTGAGATTTGAACTGCCAAACTTCTAGCAGCCGACAGTCAGCAGAAATAGTCTGCAATAGTGCATTCTAGCACTGCGATACCGCGGCTCTATTAATACTTCAGTATGAATTTTTAAATTGTGGGATGAAAGTTAAACTAGTGTTTAGTACATATCAATCAGTCTGTCCTCCTCCCTCTCTTTTGATTTTTACACTTGCATATCTCCCTTGCAATTGTCACCTGATATGTTCCTCCTATTGCCCTAGGTCAATTCATTACAACTCTTTCAACCAGGAAGAATCAAGAGTTTTTCCAATAGATTAGGGCAAGATGGGAAATCTTTCTTTTAATGGCTATTCATGATAGCTTACAGTTGTTAGGTATTTTCTCTCTCTACTTTCTTCTGGGCATTATGAACATGGAGAAATTGGGAATATTTTCCTTCAGCTTTAATGTCCCTTCACTAGGAGACACTGTAAGAGGAGAACCATGATGGGATGAAGAGTGTAACGTTTTTTTTGGTGCGTTGTGTGGGATTGGCATGCTTCAGCATGTGGTTGTTGAGTCTTGTGTGATATTTGTCATGTAAGTTGCCAAGTTTGAATGAGGTGTGAACTTTGTTGAATTGGCATGGAAATAGGCCATGGTCATGAGCAGCTGTGCTGAATCTTTACTGGAAAAAATCAGATTGGGGAAGGCTGATTAAGATAGAACTGATAGAATGGAGACCTCATATGACCCTATACCCTTCTGCTAGTGGTAAATCTTTCTGAATATTGTGTTGTGCAGCTGCATGAGTGTAGCATTACTGCCTCACTAGATTAGAAATAGCCTGCACTGGGATAAGGTGCAGTGCAAAAATGCTTTGACGCACACTAATTACTGCATTATTAATGCTTATTATTTCTTCTGCCTCTGATCTCTCCTTTTCTGCCTCCTGAGCTCACCCTGACAACACCTTGATTAGTGTATGTGTTTGTGTATAAAATACTCCTTTCTCAAAGCATTGCATTTAATGAAGAGAACTCTGATCTTGTGAAGACTTTACGTAGTACAGTAGTAAAATGTTTAGACTTTAACATGCTCCTCCCTCCCCTGTTTATTGCCTCAATAACACATTGTGAATTAGGCTGTAATTCATGATCCTTTAGTCATGATTGTTAGATTCTTAAGATTGTATGTGAGAGACATGCAAGATTGGCCTTTTATGTGTCAGCAGTTGGAAATCCTTAATCCTTAAATAGGGATGCTGCTCTTTAGATGAAGCCATGGTTAGCTTTTATGCTTGTGCTCAGTCAACGAATAATTGTTGACTTCTTCCTGGTGTCTATAATATCATTTATAAATAGCACTACATGAATATTTATTTATTCTTGCCTCCATGATGTATATGAATGGATTTCAAAAGCAGCTTCCTTCTAACCAGATGCCTTCTTCGGTTGACATGGCCAATGATTAAGAAGGTAGTCCTCAACTTCCAACCACAACTGAGCCGAAAATTTATGTTTGCTAAGTGAGAAATTTGTTAAGTGAATTTTGTTCTATTTTATAACTTTTCTTGCCACATATGTTAAGTGAATCACTGTAGTTGTTAAATTAGTAACATGCTGGTTAAGTGAACCTGAACATGCTTGTTAAGTTTCCCCATTGACTTTCCTTCTCAGAAAGTTGCAAAAGGGGATTACGTGACCGTGGGACACTACAACCATCCTAAATGTGAGTCAGTTGCCAAGCCTCTGAATTTTGATTACGTGACCATGGGGATGCTGTAACAGTCATAAATGGGAAAAATGGTCATTAAGACACTTTTTTCAGTTGTAACTTCAAACGGTCACTAAGCAAACGGTTGTAAGTCGAGAACAACTTGTACTGCATCACCCAAAATTTTGGCCACAGGCAGGACAGCCTTCTCAGAAAAGACAGCAGAAGTTCATTGTATTTCTATGCAGTTCACTGTATAATTGCAACAGAGAGCTTTGGGTAGCACCAATTTCTAATTCAACTATGTTTGTTTCAGACTCTTTGTTGGTGGCCTACTAATTTAAATGTAAATGGCAGCAGTTTAAATAAACATTCAGATGTTTTGAATTGTCTTAGGTAAGATTTAAGAGGGGAAGAAGGAATTGCACCATTACAGTTTTTCCCCTATTTAAGCATTTCAACAAATTATAACTTTTCAAAATAGTATGAGTAATTTTACTTCGTTAAGAAAAATAGTTTTCATAAGCCCTGGGGTTTTTGATTCTATTTGCACTTACGCTTTTCTACTAAAAATCAAAACAAAGAAAGTGTACTTTGGTATCTTTAGGTTGAAATTTTATGCCTAACTCTTGGCAGTGGCAAATACAACATGGTTAGGATTGTGTTATATAATGCTTTTGATTCAATTGTGCTCTTTCTAAGGGGATTTGTGTGAAGAAGCTATGTTTGGCAAAAGTTTTTTTTTTCCTCTTCCTTTGAACATTGAGCTGGTGCTTTGTTTATAACTTTTGTCTAGGAAAACAAGGCATCGTTGAATTCTTTAGGCACAATGCCCTTGCTGATTATGTTAGGCTGCTCACAAAATTCTTCTGTAAGTTTTTTTTATTAATCTTCTTTGAGGTTGTGATATGTCCACATGAACTCACCAGCACTTTCTACATTCCCAGGGACAGCCAATGGGGAAGCTGAATGTGAGGATGTCAAACCAGGTAGCAAATACTAGATGGAACATCTGAGATGAGGAAAACTTAGGGAGAAATGTATGAGTGCTGCATTATGGACTATTTCAGAAGCCATTTTGCATGGGTTATGTGTCATGGAGAGGAGGTGTGAAGTCTGGATCATCTTGACTGATTCATATCCTCAACTTATTGAATATGGATAAATTGAATGGGCACAGGGATTCACAAATGTGGCCCAGCATGAAAATTTCAGGTATCCCAAGTGTGGTTCTGATGAAATGCCACTTGTATAAAACCATCAATATACCTGTTGCGTTTTAAATGTAAGAAGATATTCCTAGTGGGTCGCTACACAGTTAAGTACATGCAAATGCAAGAAATAAGGGGTCAGGTCTATTCTGCAGTTTGGAAGTAGCCGAATTCCTTTAAGACTACTTCAGGAAACTTGCATTTGTCTGTGCTCCGTGCAAATAGATTCTTCCCCAAAGCCTCAAAAGTTTCCTAAGCACCAACAAGCCTCTGCTGCCAGCTGTGCTCCGATGCTGAAACGTGAAAGAGCCCAGAGACATCCTGTGCCAGTGCTGAAGCGAGGGGAACAGAGACAAAAGGGTCAAGGCTTGAAATTTGCATTCACAGGCGAAGAAAGCAGCCTAGGCAAACTTAGATAAGAGGCTTCTTGGAAAGCAAAGCGAAGGTGGTGGTTTGTTGTTGTTGTTGTTTTGAACGCACGTCTGAAACCTTGGGAGGTTGGCTTGGCTTCATAACCATGTAGTTCTCTGAGCGGCGATAGTTAAGTCAAGTTCGCGATAATGCGATTGGAAACTCGGACAAGCGGAGCCTTCGGCGGCAGGATATTTGTTCGTCTGTCTGGGGCTCATTGCCATGCAAAGGGGCTGACATCAGAGGCACCTTTTGTTGCTGAACGCTTTCTCCCGGGGAGAGAGCGAGGGAGCCCGAGCTAGGAGTCATGTGGAGTTGGGAGAGTCCATGTCGGGGGAAAGGGCAGAAAACCAGAGTTACTCTAGCTACAAGTTGGAACCTAACGCCTAGCCGGTTCCCAATTTCAGCTGGCAGAACCTGACTACGCTTGTTTCGTCCAGACCTTTTTTTGCCCTCGCCGAAAGAAGGGAAGGGACCCGCGGTTTTCCACCACCTCCTGAGCAGGGTTTTCCTCGACCCCCCCCCCTTCCACGGAAAGAAGGTGGTTCGCGCCTCGCTCGGCTCTGCCATCCTGTTGCTTGGCCGCGGCAAGTAGGCAAAGTTTGTGCGGGACACGGAGGCGCTCCGGCGCGCCGAGGAGAACTGAAGCCCGAGTCCGGCGGCGTTTCCCGAAAGGGTCCCGCGGCCTCCGGGGAGGAAGAGCCCGGCCAGGAGGCGGCGGCGGAGGCATGCTGGGGAGGCTGGCCAGGAAGAGACCGGCTAGGAAGGCTGGAGCAGCGGCCGGGCGAGAGGTTTGAGGCTGCTGGGGGGGTCGCTCTCGACCGGCGCCAGGCTCTTCTCTCTGCGGGGCTCGCGTGTTGAGTCGCCCTGGCTGAGAGGCAGCGGGCGATGGAGGAGGAAGAGGAGCAAGCCTCGGCTCCCGAGTCCCAGGAGGGGGCCAGCGGCAGCGGCAGCACCGGCGGCGGCGTCCCCGAAAGTTTCTCCAGGCTCTGGACGGACGTCATGGGGATCTTGGTGAGCGGCTGCTCTACGGAGACGGGAAAGGTGACCGGGGTGGTGCGCTGGGGTGGGTTGGGGGGAGAAGCTTTGGCATCCTTTTTCGAAAAGGGACTTTTGGGAACAAAATGTGCCAAGTCCAATGTGTGTGTGTTTTTCTGGATCGGGCGCACTGAAGGCTGGGGTGGTGGTGAAGAATCGTTTGACCAGAAGCGGCACCTCTCTCGCTTTGCACGCCGATGCTTCTGCTTCTGGGCCATCCTGATCCCGCTTGGCTTGCGCAACCCGACCAGGAGGGTGTCGGGCGGGGTAGGGAATCCTGGCGTTTGTTTTGTTTTTTTGTTTGTTTTGTTTTGGGTTTCCGAATTCCTCCCTTTTCTTGCGCTGCAGAGGAAGGCACAGTTTTGGGTGGGTTTCAATGTATGGGGCTGAACGCGCTCACGTTTCAACTTTGCGCCAGCATGAAAAAGAAAAGTGTGTGTTGGGATTGGGGGTGGGGGGTGTTCATAGAGTGATTCATCGGGTCTTCGTAAAGCTCTTGATTGCGGAGTTCGAGGGAATCTCAACATGTTGCTTTCATGTTGCCGATCTCTTCCTCCCTCCCTCCCCTGAGGTTCAATAATTCAATAGCTGCGGTGGATCTAAAATGTTCAGCTACACTATGCATGCCCTGAATTTAATTGGTTTAAGCATTATAGCCACACCAGTTACAAAATAGGGGGAGAGCTAACTGATGGAATTCTTAACTCTTTCGACTTCTAACCACTGAATGGCAAGCTAAGATCAGAGAATAAGTTGTTGACTTTTGAACACAAATGATATATTTTTGTTCTAAAGCACAATCAGGTTTCTTTTCTACACAGTGCCCATTGTTTATTTTTGTGACCCCCCCCACCTGTCTGAATTATCAGCAACACTCCCTAGTGATTGGAAGCTACCAATCCCCAATTTGTTTATTTCAAAATATTTTTAACTCAGTGCAACTATCAGGAGTCAAGCCTGATTTGAGAGCACCTGGTGTTTTAAGTTTTGAAATAAATTATTCTAAAAAAAACCCCAAGCCATTTCTTTCTCAACCCTTTTTTTTCTTTTTTTCTGAATTTCTTTAGGCAAATTGGGAGTGGGGGTTGAGAATCAGCAAAGTTTTAGTATATTTTAATCTGGCAGTTTGTTTTTTCTTTTAAAATATGTTGTTTGATATGTTTAAATATGCCTATGGCATGGAAGGCAGCAAGAGATGTAATAGCCTACAGGCTTATCACTTTATGTGATGTTTATCTAGAAATATCAATTAGTTGCACAGTTATTAATAACTTTAAAAGCTAACTTCAAAAAGCAACATGTATGAATTGTCTTCTTCTTTCTCCTGTCCTGAGTGTCAGTTTAATAGAACTTTTGCTAACAGGCATATTTCCTTATCATTTGATACCAGGAAAATAAAAAGTGAAAGAAGGAAATCTTTTAATACTACATCCTTTAGATATTAATTAATATAATGAGCTATGTGCACTAGATTGGGATTTGCTTGCTCCCTCTCCCTGTTTTAATAAATAGAAGTAGTTTGCTAAGGGCTTCCTTCGAATGTATTTTTGGCACATTTCAACAAATGCTTTGAATGCAGGGTAATGTACATGGTGAGTTAAACTGGGTGAGACAAACTTTAAACTAGGTTCAAGTGAAGTCTGACAAATTTGTAGTACGGTTGCTGCAGTGAAATTGCAACCTATAGCTGGGAATTCAGGTTGAAGAATCAGTGATGTGGGTAGTTCTAGGGTCATAATGAAGGAATAATTGAGTATCCAAATGTTTTTAACTTGAGAAACCAATGGATGCATTGGTCTTTATGACTACATCTGTAAGAGCTTCCAGGCTGACAAAAAGAATGCAGCAGCAGTCCCTTGGTTGCTTTGCCCACTGATGTAACAGGTGTGTCTTCAGAGACATAGGAGATGGCAAATAACCATGTAGGATGAATTACCCAAGGGGATAATATGCACGGACTAGCCTGTAGGTCGGGAGTGCACACTTCTTCTCAGATTGAGGACTCTGCCAGGTGTTGTATGGCATGGCAAGGGCTATCCTTCAAAATTGGTGGAACCAACATTCAATTTTGGGACTTGGCATTAAGGGATTAAATGAACCTTCAGCTCTACAACGTTTAAGGCAATCATTTTGCCATCAAAAGACCCCAAACCCCTGAAAAAGCAAATGAAAAGGATCTTGCTCAGAGCCTACAAAAGGTGGGTGCTTTTATCCCTGCAGTCATGACATCTAGACATCTAGTCTAGAAACCAAGGTTTTCCTTGTCAAATGTAAACAAGTCAATTGTTGATGGTAGAATGTTGGCATTATTTGAGCAAATCAGTGTTTCAGACATCAAAAACAATCATTTATTTCATAGGCAGACTGGTTCTTGGAAAAACAAAGATAGTTTTCAGTAGACTTATACATATTTAATTATGTTTGAAAACCTTCAGAAACATCCAAAGCTTCAGAAACAGCCAATTTAATTGTTAGCATTAAATTGTTGTACTCTTATTGATAGTATCATTTTCTACTTCAGGGAGACTGTAGAAATGTATATGTAGATTATAATACGTATATTATATGAATATGAAAAGGAAGTCTTTATTTCTGAAGATATAACATTTGAGAATAAAACGTTGGAGTTTTTTTTTCAATGGCAATTTGGCCTGTTCAGCTTCCTTGCAAGACAACCAAGTAAACTGCACATATACTCTGGAGTTATGAAATAAGAATCTGAATTGTACAGCTTGTGATGTTAGATAATCAGATTCTTGAAGCCATACATTAAAAAAATCTTATCTCTACAGGAAGTCACTGCCAGTAAACAAAAATGGGTTGGGAATATTTCAGAAATCAGAATTGCGGGGTGGTGGTGGTGGTGGTGGAAAGATTATACTATTGTTTTTTTAGGAAATGATACCATGCTCTTACTCCAATCTGAAAAAGGGGTTCCTCCCTTGACATATTATCAGAATAATTCATTATCCATATACTTTATTTACTAGTTTCTTTGGAATTTTATAAGAGTGTATTTGTCTTGTGACATGTTTCACAAGCTTTTTTATTTAAATAAAATCCTACTAAACTGGATTGTTAGTGGGTCAGATTCTGCTACAACTGGCTTTTCTTCTTTCTAATAATTTTTTTGTGTCATAATAATAATAGGTCGATTATTCCATTGTGCTGATGAAAGTAGAACCGTATCCAACTCACACCATAGTTATGATGTGCACTTATCAGACCTTGATTGGAAAAATTGCTCTGATGCCACTCCTACAACTAACAAATATTTCAGGAAATGATTGTATTTGCTGAAATGGAAATGACTATCCTGCCATGTTACTTGTTCTTTCTAATTAACCTCAGGAAACATTTCTACACTATTCCTCTGCACTACAATCCTAGCATCTAAGAGTGGCTTTCTCAGTTCTTAATTAGGGCAACAGTATTCATTTGGTTCAAAACCCTTTTCTCCATAGTGTTACACTAATTACAGTTTTGAGTTGTATGTGTGTGTATATCTCCACATGTGTACATTCTGAAGTAGGTAGGTACTTCGTTTTATAATACTGCAACTGTTTAGGACTAATGAAGAAAATTTTATTTTATCCACAATCTCAGAAATGTACATTTTAAAAAAGTATTTAGAAGACCACTATTACTTTAAATAAAGTATTTCAAATAATAAATAATTCAGCAAACCTATCAATTATATCTCAGAATCATTGTACCAAATTCAGTACACATTCAATTCACATATTTCAGATTAATATTATAATTGAAAACATTCTGTTTTTTGCATACTTGCAATTATACATAAATGAAAAGATACATTATAGAATAAATTATAGAAGAATAATGTCTTGTTAAATTAAAAATATTAAACTTCTAATTTTTAAAAATCATTTTAACTATTAGGTAACTTAATAGAATTCAATAAAATATGGAGGTTCATATACTATTTTGTCACTTTTTGTTATTTAAAAGAAGTAGCAATTTCAGGAGGGAATAATATGCTTAATCTTTCTTTTTTTATTATTTTTGTGGGGGCGGGAACCCCTCTTCATTAAACACTGGAACAGGATCAAACCATATAAAAGTACTAGCCAAAAAAAATCCCTTTAGCTGTTAAATATTTATAAATTTGTCCTGCCTTCATTATAAAAATATATTTAAAATAAAATATTTGAGCATCTGGAAATATATAATTTTTAAACAATCTGCAAATTTTTTATTTTTCCAAATTTTATTTTAAAATTTAAATTCTGTATTGGAGAATAAGATCTTTGGATATATTATTTTATGTTGCGAATATATTAACTGATGAAAAGGTCATTTAAATACTTGTTGAGGACTGCTAACAATATTTAACCGCAGTTCATCAGTGTAAAGATAAATTACATTCGTTTACCGTTTCATTCATAAGTTTAGCCTTACTAGTTAAACTGCCTGTTTAAGTTTACCGAAGCTTCCAGTAATAGAAAGTTAAACATGCAGGTATATCTCAGAAATACTGTAGGTTCTATTCAGACCATCCCAATAAAACAAATATCACAATAAAGCTAGTTCCATGAAATTTTCAGTTTGCTAATACATATAAAATTTCTGTTTATACTTATATACTGTAGTCTTTTAAGTATGAAAAAGCATTATGTATAAAAACACAAAGTATGTACCTCAGTTAAAAATATTTATTGCTAAAATGCTATTCATCTTCTGAGCATGCAGCGAGTGTTGGTGGAAGGGGTCTTGTAAAAAAACTGCAATAACTGTGAAGTGCAGTAAAACACAGAATGCCTGTACATCTCTCTTCACATACTGTATGAATGCGTATTTAGTATTTAAGTGCACTTGTTTACAGAATCAAAATAAGAATCAAGTGAGTACAGCAGGTGCAAACATTTGAATGCTCAGTCAGCACTTTGTAATACTTCCTTTGTCAGAAGTAACAGCTCCAACTGGTTCCTAGAGTTGCCCAAGATTTTATTTTGTTTTTGGAATTTTCACTATCTTCCTTGCAAAACCCTTTTTCACTTCTGTAGGTTGGCGTTCTCTCCGCCAATTTTTGATAAAAAGCATGTCCAAGGTGTCAGGGTTCCAAGTATAGATCGATTGCAAGCAAAACTCCGAGGAAGGTAGATTACTTAAGGAATAGCTTTATTGGAAATATCATATTGGCACTATCTGGTGAAAACAGACTCTGAAGGGTCCCTCAGTTTTCACCTAATTAAAAGTGAAAGTTTCCCCCCAATCCCAAACAATCAGTCAAATGGCCCAATAAAGGCAGCATCTGCTGATTTGGTGACATCACTCCTTCCTCCAGCCAGGTGTGAGAACGTCCTTGATTTCCAAGAGAAAGTATTTTATTTTGACTACACAACTCTAGCTATCTTTAATCCCCCCTCCCTATCCCTCAACTCCAGTGCGTGGGGATACTGAAGCTGCAAAATGTTTCAGCCAGGCCACCTTCAGGGTTGACACCAGGGATGTGAAGGCCATTCCAAAATATTTCTTTTCTGTAGTTCTTCATGGTTGATTTCAAACTACATTCCTCATTGTCTTGTTGAAAAATATCAACCTCTTTTCAGCATCAGTTTCTTTCCTGATGGTATTAGCTTGTAGGAAATGTTAATTGAATCCATTCATTCTTCCCTCTATACAGTATTTCCTGGGTTACTGATTGCTATATAGTTCCAAAGCCTATTAGAGGAAGCTGTAGGTTTTCATGGTTGGCAAGGTGTCCTTATCTCCAAATATATCAAATACAATTGTAACTAAACATTTCAGTTTTTGTTTTACCATTCCAATCTTTTGGTTCCACAAATTTAAGTTTCATCTAGGCTTCCTTTTGCACATTTTAGATTATTATTTTTGTGACAGAGTTGGAAACTATGGTTGTATAAACAATGGTGTCAGCCTATTACAGACAACTAATCCAGTATCGCCTAAAATTCCCAGCAGGTTATTTTTGGTGAACTATGGATTCCACTCTATAGATATATCAATAGATATTTTTACTGTATAGATATGGGAATCCAGGGAGATTTTTTTTTCCATTCAGGTAGTCCTTGATTTATGACCACAACTGAGCCCAAAATTTATGTGGCTAAGCAAGACAATTGTTAAGAGTTTTGCCCTATTTTTCAACCTTTCTTGCCACAGTTGTTAAGTGAATCACTGTAGTTGTTAAGTAAGTAATATGACTGTTAAGAGAATCTGGCTTCCCCATTGAGTTTGCTTGCCGGAAGGTCACAAAAGGAGATCACATGATCCAGGATCATTGCAACCATCATAAATATGACTCAGTTGCCAATCATTTGAATTTGATCACATGACCATGGGGATTATGCAACCATTATTGCAAATGTGGAAAATGGTCATAAGTCACTTTTTTTAGTGTCGTAACTTCGAAGGTCACTAAATGAACTGTTGTAAGATGAAGACTATCTCTATTTTTCTAAATACTGATTTGATTTCAACAGTTTCAGTCTTAACAGTCTTTCCCAAAGTTGAAAGTACTAGTTGAAAATCTAGCTGGAAGTATTTAGACATTTGTAGTTGTTATTTTAAATAACCTTCCCTGGCTTTGCACAAGTAAATTATCTTTATTTTCTAATGTTAGCCAGTAGCTATTGAAAGTATTGTTGAATCGTAGCCTAGAGGTTAAAGAGGTTAGAGGAGACAAATTCAGCTGTGGAACATTTTCCTAATTAATTGAAAATCTAATGAGACAGTTGTCTTTTTTATGCATTATTAACAATTTCAGTTTACAAAAGGTAACATTAAATCCATTGAAATTAATATTCTTATTTTGAAATAGTGAAACATGAAATAGTGAAACACCGCACATAAAGAGCACATTCAACTTTGTAGAAAGGTGTTGCGTTTTGTTAACTACTGTTCATCTTGACAGTTGACCAGGGTTGCCTACGTTTTTGCTGGCTACTATACACATTATAGGAATTGTAAGCTAGTCAGCATTTAGTTAATTGGAACAGCATAGAAAACTAAATAATTACAATATTAATGATATAAATAAAATGGCATGTATATCTTTTCATCATTTTTAAGACCAACATTGCTTTTTTGTCAGAATCAATTTCTTTATGGATATTAATGTCAGATGCTGGAAAATGTTTGGATGGTGAAGTTTTATTTTAAACAGAAATAGCACGACCATATTCTCAGAAGAATTAAGATTTTTATGAATTGTTACCATTTCTTTACCCTTGAATCCAAGACTTACTTCAAGGCATTCAGTCTTGGTCTTGGATTCAAGAATAAAGAAATGGTAGCTTAATTCATACAAATCTTAATTCTTCTGAGAATATGATCATGCTATTTTTGTTTTAAAATAAAACTTCACCATCCAAATATTTTCCAGAATCTGACATTAATATCCAAGGCATTCAAAGTAAAGTCACAAACCTTGCAAACCATAACTTTCCTGTACTTGAACAATACCGGTAAATAAGCAATAAGTAGGCCACCAGGGAAAGTAATTTGGTTGGAAAGAAAGCTTTATGTTTGTGAACATTAAAGCTGCCAAGGCCAGAAACAAAGAACAAAAGACCAGATAGGATTATTCTGAAAATATGATGCAGGTGTCCCTCTTATCCAAGTCTGATAAATGTTTAGCAAGAAGTTGGTGACCACATAAAAGTGGGAGTAAAAAATGGAGAGTCCAAAATTTGGGGCTGTTACATTAGAGTAGGCTAGATGGCACGATTCTTCAGTAACTGATATTTGGGCTCCTTGTATCCGTAATAAAAACAAACTGTCTCTCTGAGCCTTATCTGGTGCTAGCTCCTGAGTGCTGGTTGAGTTTTTAGATTGGTATTTATTGTCTTGTATGTTTGAATTAAATTTTAAGTGCAAAATCATATTAGAATCTGGTAAATGACCAGTACTATCTCTTTAAATTTAAATCTTTAAATAAATGATGAAATGTTTATCACTAAACTTAATGACTGCTTAACTGCTTAAAACTAACATAATTCTTTTGTTAGCTACTTCCTCTGGCTTTTCCACAAAAATGTTGTTTTTAATAGGGAAAATTAACATAAATTTTTTGGCATCCAAATGGTTGTACTTGGCATTCTATATATACATGGCAAGATTTTGAGTTCTTTTCTGCTCCTTTTATTCCTAAGAAGTCATTTCTGGAGCTCAGGGACAAGGGTTCTGGATGGGTTTCATCTGTTTTTCCTTACTTTAGAGCAAGGATGTCAAACTCAATTTCATTGAGAGCCACATCAGGTTTGTGATTGACCTTGGTGGGCCGGGATGGGCATGACCAGGGTGGGCATAGCATCACTCATGTTGGGGGCACCTGCGGTGGCCAAGTGCTAAAGCAGGACTTCCCTAGACTCTTCCTTACTCTCATTATAATCTTCCTTCCTTCCTCCTTCTTTTTCCTTCCCTCTTCTCCTTTCTTCTTCCTCCCCTCTTTCTTTATTTTCCCTTGCTTGCTCTCTTCCCAACTTTTCCTCTTTTTCTTGTTCTTTCCTCTTTCCCTTTTTCCTTTCCTGTCTTCCTTCTTGCATGCTCAAAGGCAAAAGGGGAAACATTTCTCGTTTTATTTTGTTCTTAGTTTGTTTTGCTACTCCTCTGCCAGTGAAAATGGAGCCCAGGGGGCTGTGCACAGTCTCCCCAAGCTCTATTTTCACTGCAGAGGGCTGCAGGAGACCATTGTGGCCAAAAATGCCCCTCCTGAGCTCCGTTTTCACTGGCAGAGGCATTGTGGTCTGGTCCTTTGCTTTTTCTAGGATAGCCCCATGGCCCAGATCAAAGAACCTCGCAGGCTGGATCTGGCCCGCGAGCCTTGAGTTTGACACCCCTGCTTTAGAGCTTACAGCATTTTCACTTTTGTTTCTTAGTACTGTGTATAGATTGCATCATCCAGCTTTACATTTAGATACTTGACTGATCATCTGAAGTGAACCAGACAAGACTTACAGGTACAGAACAGAAACTTTGGTCATTGATCAACAAAAATGTATTTTATCCTTTGACATCATTAACTGTTTGCAACGTATGCAGGTGAGACATACACACAATGTAGCAAAATTTTGCTGCTTTTAGAGAAATAAATTGCCAACAGTTACTCTGTGCGCCTCGGTATATAGTCATGCAGCCACATGACCACAGAAGCATCTTCAGACAAGGTTGGCTTCCTCAGCTAAGAAACAGATGAGCCCAGATGCCCCCAGAGCCAGACACAATTGGAGAGGGGAATCCTTTGCCTTTATTAAAATATTGAACAGAGATCAAAATTTTGTCCATAATGTATCTTTTCCTGGCAGTGATCAAAATATAGTTTCTATTCTGGTCAGCTTTGCAGGTACATGCATACATTATTATTGCCATGTAAAAAATTTTCCATTTAACTTTTCAAAAACTGAAGCTATAAAAGAGAAGAGAGAGAAGCATTTTTATGACCTCCTCTGTAACACTTATTTTCAAGGCTCTACTAATCTCTTTATAGAGGTAGGCACCAGAATGAGATAACTTTTGTACACAGGGGTTTCCTTTAGACTCATATTGCATAATAAAAATGCCTTCATCAAATACCTCTGTTGTCACTAAGGCTTAACAGTCTCAATCTTTGATAATAGTCTGTTTTATGTTTTCTAATTGCCCCTTTCCCAAAAAACTTACTATGGAATAGGCTTAACTGTGGTTTTTAAAAAAGAACAAAATAGTTGCAGTTTCAATTGGTTCTAGTTTGGCGGTTAAAAAGAATCGCTGTATGGAGAACATAGTTTTATGTATGGCCTAAAATATTTTTCACATATAAGTGTTAGAAAAATAATCTGGTTGCTGTAAATTTTATGAAAAAAAATAATGTTCCAGATATTAAATATCAACATTAAAAATAAAGGTTTCCTATTTGATAATTCTACAGAATGGTAAAAATTCCGTCAGGGAAGGCCAAAAAATTAGCTTCTTTGTGCAGCAGTCCCAACAGAAAGCAAACACACTTGCAAAAGCACACAACTACTCTGCTTCTACTTCTGTACGCTGCTCTAACATTATCCAGCAACATTGTTGAAACCTTACTAATTTCTTTCTCTTGTTTCTATGTTGATGATCTTACCTATGTAGAAACCTGCTGCCAAAATAATTAAGCTGCATTGCTACCCACTGTTATCACATCCAGCTATTTTCAAGTTTCTTTTGTACTGAACAGCTTGAAAGCAGAAAGTGCCACTTGAAATTAAGTTGATATCTGGTAGCAACAAATGTCTCCTAAAAAGCCAGAATTACATAGTCTCTCTCTGCTAAGCTCCTTCCACTATATCTTCTTTTAGCTCAACATATCAAGTAATTCTTGCATACTATACAATCCATAGACATACAATGCATTCAGACCCCCTTCACTTCGGTCAATTTTGTTATGCTGCAACCCGATTCTATAGTTGTTGAAATGTTTAATATCTACATGAAACTCCTGGGTGAGATCATTCGTCGGCACGGGGTCGGGTATCATCAGTACGCTGATGATACCCAGTTATACATCTCGGTCCCCGGCCAATCTAGTGAGGCTGTCGAGGTGATGACCCAGTGCCTGGAGGCTGTGAGGATCTGGATGGGGACCAATCGACTTAGACTCAACCC